>CAJQZJ010032348.1:545826-564763 GCA_907164525.1 Lophiomys imhausi | reverse complement strand
GCTTTTGCGAGTTGCGTCGTTCTTGCCGGTCGAGAGGGACGCGACAAGTGGTGGCCGGTACGGGGAACCCAGAAAAGACTCAGAACTCCTGCAGTCAGGGGCAACACGTTGGTAAGTTCCTGGGATAAATCAGGACAATAAAGTTTCACGGAGATAGCGAACGCAAGGTAAAGTTTCGCGGATAATAGCGAACGTACGGTGAAGTTTCGCGGAGATAGTGAACGTACGGTAAGGTTTCGCGGAGATAGTGAACGTACGGTAAGGTTTCGCGGAGATAGCGAACAAAAGATACAGTTTCGTGGGGAAGCTGCAAACCGAAAGTAAATTTTTAAACATGGGGTTGTCTGAGTCACACCCAATTTTTCTGGCTCTTCAGGAGCTAATTTTAGCTAGGAATTTGAAGACTAAGAAGTCTACCCTAGAAAGATTTTTGAATGAGTGTGATTCCGTGGCTCCGTGGTTTGCGGTGTCCGGGAATCTTACGGTATCCTGCTGGGACAAATTAGGCAGGGACTTGGATTTTGCTTGGGAGCAAGGGACTCTGAAGCATGGAGTAAGACCGATTTGGAAAATGGTGAGGAGTTGTTTAGAAGATCAGAGATGTTGTAATGCAATTAGGGAGGGAGAGTCAGCCTTGGAACTGCTGCAAGGGGAAAGATCTGAGCAAGTAGACAGTGACAAAGGCGAAAGATTTGAGCAGGCAGACAGTGAAAAGGGAGGCAAAAAGAAAGTTCCTCTCTATCCCGATCTTACAGATTTTAGAGATTTTAGAGATTTTGAGGACTCAGAGAGCACAGATTCTGAAGGAGAGCTACATGCTCTACTAGAACAGTTGGAGAGGACTGTTATTAGAAAAAAGGAAAAGAAAAGGGTAAAAGAAAAGGACATGTCGGCAGCAGTCAGTGTGGGAGGAGCTGTTGCTATGGCGCCTGACACGTCAGCGTCAGCGTCAGCAGCAGTCGGAGTGGGCGGAGTCGTCGCTACAGCGCCTTCAGCCACGTTAGCAGCAGCTGGTGTAAACAAAGCCGTTGCCATGGCGCCTTTAACTCCTCCTCCATATCCAGAAGCCACTCAGATAGATCAGCATGTTCAGTCACTGAAAGTAGGGAGATCTTTCTGCCCGGGGATGTGGACACAAGTAAGAACAGAATTACAGTTTTCTTATCCTGTATATCAAGACCCACAAGGGAACAGGTACGAGGAACCGCTTGATTTTAAGGTGGTAAAATCTCTTGCAGAGTCAGTTCGTACTTATGGTACTACCACTTCTTTTACAATGGCTCAAGTGGAAGCATTAAGCAGACATTGTATGACTCCAAGTGATTGGAGTGGCCTGGTCCGCGCCTGCTTAAGTCCAGGGCAATACTTAGACTGGAAAGCTTTCTTGATTGAGTTTGCCACTGAGCAAGCAGCCAATAATCAGAGAGATGGAAATCCAGCCTGGGATAGAGATATGCTGCTTGGGCAGGGGAGATTTGCCAATCAGCAGATAGGATATCCTATTCAGATTTATGAGCAAATAAACAAGATAGCTATCAAGGCTTGGAGATCTCTTCCTAATAAAGGGGAGGTGAGTGGGAACTTAACTAAGATTCTACAGGGCCCCATGGAGCCCTTTTCAGATTTTGTAGCACGAATGGTGGAGGCAGCAGGGAAGATTTTTGGTGACCCAGATGCTGCTTTGCCACTAATAAAACAGTTGGTCTATGAGCAATGTACCAAAGAATGTAGAGCTGCTATCACCCCTTATAAGAACAAAGGCCTAGAGGCTTGGATGAAGGTGTGTAGAGAGCTTGGAGGGCCGTTAACTAATGCTGGTCTTGCTGCCGCAGTAATACAGTTGGCCAAAAAAGGTGGAGGAAGTTCAGGAGTTTGTTTTAAGTGTGGCAAGATGGGACACTTTAAAAGACAGTGCCCCAGGGGAAGGAGTTCAGAAAGTACAGGAAGTGTACAATGCCCCAGGCGGCCGGGGTTATGCCCAAAATGTAAAAAAGGGAACCATTGGGCTAATGAATGCCGTTCAGTGATAGACATCCATGGCCAGCCTTTAACTCAAGGTTATGGTGGCGCTCGTCCAAAAAACGGACAGCGGGGCCCACGACCTCAGGGCCCACAAATATATGGAGCAATAGAGAATCAGGACAAAGAGCAGAATCAAGAGAGATGGCCAACCCTCCGCCATCCGAGAGACCGCGGAGAGCCACTGCAGGCTCAGCAGGATTGGACCTCTGCTCCACCACCAGACTCATATTAACACCCCAAATGGGGGTCCAGTTAATTGAAACAGATTTTAAAGGACCCCTTGAACCTGGTACAGTTGGTTTGTTGTTAGGGAGGTCATCATCGGCCTTGAGAGGACTTATTGTCCATCCTGGAGTTATAGATCCAGATTATACAGGAGTGGTTAAGATCATGGTAGCCTCCCCCCGTGGTATAACGGCTATCTCTCCTGGAGATAGAATTGCTCAATTGATCATGTTACCGAGCTTACATGACCGCTATGCAGCAAAGGATAGAGAGAGAGGAAAAGATGGTTTTGGGTCCACGGGCACAGATTTGACTTTTCTCTCCCTGGATTTGGACCAACGCCCCATCTTGGAGTTAAAAGTTGATGGTAAAAAGATCCTGGGCCTTTTGGATACTGGGGCTGATAGGAGTATCATAGCAAAGAAAGACTGGCCTTCAGGTTGGCCTGTACAAGCCTCTTCTCAAACACTTCAAGGCCTGGGTTATGCTAGGACTCCAGATATGAGTGCAAGGTTATTAAAGTGGCAGGACCAAGAGAACCACTCAGGAGAAATGCAGCCATATGTACTTGAGCTCCCTATCTCCCTTTGGGGAAGAGACCTTTTAAAGGATATGGGATTTAAATTGAGTAATGACTATTCTGATTCAGCCCAACGTATGATGCAAGATATGGGATATGCTCCAGGCTTTGGAATAGGAAAATATTTGCAGGGACGGAAAAGTCCCATATCTATGCAGCAAAGACAAAAGAGACAGGGCCTGGGTTTTTCCTAGGGGCCACTGAGGAGGGTATTCCCATAACTTGGAAGATGGAGGATCCAGTATGGGTTCCTCAGTGGCCACTTTCCTCTGTAAAATTGAATGCAGCCAAAGATTTAGTGGATGAACAGATGTCTTTAAAGCATATAAAACCATCTGTATCTCCCTGGAATACACCTATCTTTGTCATTAAAAAGAAATCTGGAAAATAGAGATTATTGCATGACCTGCGTGCCACAAATCAACAAATGCAGATCATGGGCCCAGTGCAACGCGGCTTGCCGCTTTTATCATCTTTGCCACCCTCATGGCCCATTATAGTTATAGATAAAAGAGATTGTTTTTTCTCCATCCCTTTGTGTGCCAAAGATAGTGAGAGATTTGCATTTACTGTTCCATCCTGTAACCATGAGGAACCTGATCAGCGGTTTGAATGGGTAGTATTACCCCAGGGCATGGCAAACAGCCCCACTATGTGCCAACTGTATGTGGGGGAAGCCATTGCTCCCTTGAGAAAGAATTTTCCAGATTTGAGATGTGTTCATTATATGGATGATATCTTACTGGCAGCTAAGAGTGAACAAATGTTAGATCGGGCCTATGAAGAATTAGTTCAATTATTAAAAAAGAAAAGGTTGTTTATTGCTCCTGATAAGGTTCAAAAGGAAAGTGTGGTTGATTATTTAGGAGCGAAGGTTGGACCTGAAAAGATAATACCTCAAAAGATTGAGATAAGAAAAGATAATTTAAAGACTTTAAATGATTTTCAAAGGTTGTTAGGAGATATCAATTGGGTAAGAGGCTATTTAAAACTACCAAATTATGAAATAAGACCCCTATATGATATTTTGAAAGGTGACTCAGCACTTAATTCTCCTAGGCAATTAACAGAAGAAGCAAGAAAAGCTTTATGTAAAGTGGAAGAAAGGTTACAGAGTGCCTTTCTAAAGAGATGGCAGGAAGGACAGCCCATTGCATTGTGCATATTTGCCACCTATGGTCAACCTACAGGGTTGTTATGGCAGGATGGACCATTATTATGGACCTATTCAAAGATTTCTCCAAAAAAATCCATAGAACATTATCCCACTGCAGTTGCTGCTTTAGCCTTAAATGGTATCCAACAATGCTTGCAGTCTTTTGGAGTTGCTCCTGCCAGTATAATAGTGCCCTATTCCAGTCATCAAATTAAGATTTTGTGTGGCACTGTAGATGACTGGGCAATATTGCAATGTAGCTTTCAAGGAGTGATTGATAACCATTATCCTAAACATCCATTGCTATCATTTTTTAAGGAGCACCCAGTGATATTCCCTAAGGTTACTTCAGCAGTACCACTTCAAGGGTCACCAAATGTGTTTACTGATAGCTCAAAGAAAGGCTGCAGAGCCTATTTGATAGAAAGACAAGAGCCCGTGTTATGTCAATTTCAACCGGGCTCCCCCCAAATAGTAGAGTTGAAAATAGTAATTGAGGTGTTTAAAAGATGTCAATTTGCATTCAATTTGATTTCAGATTCAGTTTATGTGGTCAACGCAGTGAAAGTATTAGAATTAGCAGGTCCTATTAAGAATAGTAGTACTGTATGTGCCTTATTACAAGAGTTACAAGTTTTAATCTGGCAGAGAAAAAGGTGTTTTTATATTCAACATATCAGAGCACATACAGGATTACCTGGACCATTAAGTGAGGGTAATGATAAAGTTGATCAATGGACCAGGATGGAATGCATTTTTTGGAGCTCATTCCTGGACCAAGCCAGACAGTTTCACCAATTATTTCATATAAATGCAAAAACTCTACAGCAAAAATTCCATTTGTCTAGAGCAGATGCTAGACAAGTAGTTTTGGACTGTCCTCAGTGTGTGATTCATCATCATCCTCCCAGTGTGGGAGTGAACCCTAGAGGGTTGATGCCACTCAAAATCTGGCAAATGGACGTTATCCACATTTCAGAATTTGGAACCTTAAAATATATTCATGTATCTGTGGATACCTGCTCAGGTATCATACATGCTCCACCTATGAGTGGAGAAAAGGCTCGCAATGTCATAGGACATTGCTTAGAAGCCTGGGCTGCATGGGGAAAACCACAGCAGCTGAAAACGGACAATGGACCAGCCTATACGGCACAGTCCTTTGTCTCCTTCTGCAACCAGATGGAGGTACAGCTTAATCACGGATTACCATATAATCCTCAAGGACAAGGAATTGTGGAGCGTGCTCATCGCACCTTGAAAGAATGCTTGCAAAAACAAAAAGGGGGAATAGGCCAAGGCCGTACCCCCAAGGAGAGAATGTCTTTAGCCTTATTTACTTTAAATTTTTTCAATTTGGATGCTCAAGGCCGCTCAGCAGCGGACAGACATCAGGATTCCCATGGTTCACCTAAAAGCATGGTGAAGTGGAAGGACATTTTGACAGGCTCTTGGCAGGGGCCTGACCCCATGCTAACATGGGCGAGAGGGTCTGTTTGTGTTTTTCCTCAGGATCAACAAGATCCAGTGTGGGTGCCTGAACGCCTTGTGAGGAAGATTCATCTTGAAAACCTTCCTAGGGATCCTGGTGATAGTAGCAGTGAGTATGTCAGGAATGACCGAGCCAAGATGGGGGATCCTGTCGATATTCCCAAAGCCGATGCCGGTCAGACATGATGCAACTGTGTTTCCACGCTTATTTAGCAGTAATAGAAGCCTAGGCTTACCCTACCTTCCCTTTGATGATCAGAAAAGCCCTATAGAGGGTAATAGAAATGTCAGCTTGAAGGGTAGTTTGTGCTTTTTAATGAGCTTCAATAGGTCAGATGATACAAAATGCATTAAATTGTCTCAGCAGTCACCAGATTTTTTACCACAACTGAGGTTTGGGGGTAGGAGTGGTGGTTTGTTTTCAGGCAATGGTTCTCGTCTTGAAGGATGGTGGCCCACACGAGTCTCTGACCGGGACCCCCCGAGACAGCCACGCTGGGCACCTTTTTGTAGAGGATCCACAGGAGAGGAAGGACCTTTTCCCTGGACTGGATGTCAGGAGCGCAGAGCAGTTTGGGTTCAACAAGATTATTTTTCCTTTAGCCCCATGATTAGTAATATAGTGAATAAGTCTTGTACAGGAATGCTTGATATATCTACTAGGGATCCTCAGCAGACTCCCACCAATCCTTTTGATTTGTGGCTTTTGTGTGGAGTAAATGGAAGTTGCATGGACTTGGGACCTGTCATTATGCTTGGGGGGGGGAATTTATCAAAGAGGTAATTTTTCCCTAGGGTCCGCTACCAATCTGGATTTTTCTAGCAGTAGTGGCTCTGGTACTTGGAATTCTTTGTTTCATTCTTACCTCAACAAGAACTTTTCAGCCTCGCCAGTATGTCTCTGGCCTCCTTTTCTGTGGATTGTAAGTAATGGGAGTGCATCCTTGGGTGAAGAAAAGTTAGTATGCACTCCGGGCACATGTTTTTATGCCCTATGCTGGAATACCACAGCCTTTCCTGTGGCTGTGGTGACTAGAATGCCTCGATATGTACCAGTTCCTGTAGAGGCCCCTAATACCATGATGCTATTCAGGTTTAAAAGAGATTTTGGCATCACTGCAGCTATTGTTACTGCCATCACTATTGCTGCTGTGGGAGCTACTGCCTCAGCTATTGCCTTGTCTAGTTCTATACAGACTGCCAATGCCCTGAATAACATCTCAGCCACTGTAGCACAGGCATTGGATACCCAGAACTCTATGAATTCTCATCTCAAAGGAGGCCTTATGATAGTTAATCAACGCATAGATTTAATACAAGAACAGATTGATTCTCTTTGGCAACTAGCACAATTGGGGTGTGAGTGGAAAATGCAAGGTTTGTGTGTTACTTCCGTGCAGTATCAAAATTTTACAAAGGCTGCTAATCTGTCTAGACAATTGTCAAAGTTCCTCTTACAGGATTGGTCGGCTGAATTTGAAAATTTGATAAGAGAGCTGAGAGCGACAATTGTCCACATCAACTCCACTCGGGTGGATCTGAGCCTGGCCACTGGCTTGACTTCCTGGATACAGACGGTTATGGATCATCTTAAGGAGTGGGCGGGCGTAGGCTCTTTGGCGATACTAATGATACTAGCCTCTCTGTTTTGCCTATGGTGCATCTACAAAATGAAAGCCACACAAAAGCGTAATGCAGCCATGATTATACAAGCCCTTGTCGCCATTGAGGTGGGCCAGTCCCCTCAGGCATGGCTCGCTGCCATGAAGAAAATCTTCACTAAGCATAGTCCCTGCCCACTGAGGTATTCGTTCCATGGATATTAGGGTCTGGCAAGTCAATGATGGAGTAGACGGGTAAGTCTCAGCCACCTAAGACAGGGCAGTCCCGAGTGGGGAGGCTGACCCAGAGACGGGTAAGAGTTTGAGCACCGCCCTCCTACAGGCTCAGGCCCACCGTGAGATCCCCAGATAGAGGGATTACGAAGCCTTTCCAGGGACTTTTTACCAACTTTAGAAAAAATAAAAAAGGGGGAACTGTAGAGAGCTGCGATGTGCCGCGCCCTAAAGATGGCGCCGGTTTCCGCCTTCCACCAACCCGACGGTGAGCGCTCTCGGTGGTAAACAAGTCCATATTTAGCTAAGACCGCTGATCTGGCTTGCTTCCGCATACGTGGGCCTCTAAGATAGCACCACTTGGCTTTACTTGATTGGCTGTTCATTTAGTATTTAGCCTGTGGGTTGGGTCTGCCCGGGCATTCGGAATTCGGAAGACTGTTTTCAAGGGACCTGAATAAACTGCTGGAGAAGAGCTTTTGTGAGTTGCGTCATCCTTGCTGGTCGAGGGGGACGCGACAATGGATGTACACAAGTGTCAAAGGGTCAGGCTATGTTTTTAACATATGTGAAGTTTATTGCATGTTATGCCACAATAAAGCTGTTGTATGTTTATATGACAACTATAATATCTAATATCTTTTTTTTAACTTGAGTATCCTGATGGATCAAATTTCTTTCCACATCCTTCATTAGAGAAGTATAATGGCTCTTATAACTTGAAATTACTGGATTGTCTAAAGAAACTGTGTTGTGTGTCAACTAAAGAGAAGTTCATATTTCATCGTAAAGATCTCCTTCCATTTCAATGTAAAACTCTGCTTACATGTTGTACTTTGTCCAGATCAGAACTTCCTCCAAGTGGTCATTACAAATGAATATCATCTTGAAATTCAAGTATAAATTTTTTCAACTTTTGTGGCCAAAATTACAAAATTAGAAGACAAAGTTTTGGTGAGAAAAGGATGAAAAAAAATTGATTTTCCAAATACAGAAATTTACATAAGAAACACTAAAAAATAAAGTTTAGTCTTAAAGAAGAGAAATGAAGGTTTGATTTTCAAAAATTTAGAAATTTAATTCATGCACACAAAACAGAAACAGATTTTATTTATGAATGTAAGGAATTGCTAATGACTTTCATCCCTGAATTTCCAAATATCAGTGCTTATAGGATTTTCAGGATAAGAATAAATATTGCCTTCCAAACTTCCAGGCATCTTTTACCTTATAGAGACCAAAGCCTTGCTGTCTGCCACCTGCTAGAAGTCTCTACACTGGCAGACTATGGAATCAAAGCCTAGATTACCTACTTTTGCCATTATTGGGAATAGAAATCTCAGCTTAACACAAATCACAATTATAAGTAGAAATTCACTTAACTACAAAATGATTTGGCATGTTAGAACTGAGTACTGATTTATTGCTGCCCTTTAGACTTAAGAGAGAACTGACTCCCTCGAGGAGGACAATTGAGACTTTAGAGTCTGACTTAATTGGTTACAATTGTAGGAGTCCAGTGGATCGCATTTCAGTGGTACCTTGAGCAGTGTGTCATCAACTCAGAGATACTGAGTTACTTAAGTGAACATGATCCAGTTACACTTAAGGTTTGGCTGCTCTCAGGAAAACAAAGGCAAACAGATCAATAAATGGGTAGAGACAGTCAGAAAGAGGGTTTTTTTTTGTTTGCTTGTTTGTTTTCTGTTTTCCTATCTGCAGGAAGAGAAGAGGCCTGTGGTACAGGATGCTCCTCCTACTGCTGGAGCGGTCATCAAATCAAACAGTTTTATTTTGCAAGCGCAGATGGTGGGTGAAGGAACAGTAGGGATTTCTCCTTGAAGGGTTGGAAAATGAGAGCCATTATGTTTTCAAAAGACTTCTGTTAGTCAATAAAGTATAGAACAGAATGGGAATCTAAGGGTTAAGAAATGGATGCTGTGGGTGAGGTATCTTTAAAAAGCGATTAGAAAAAGGAAGGAAGGAAATAATCATACTATGGAAATAACTGTAGAATTATAAAAAAATTCTCATATGAATCTGTGTGCGTACGTGTGTGTATGTGTGTGTGTGTGATATTGATTGTCAGTGGACATGGAGGGAGGCCATCGATTGGTAGCCACCAAAGCTATATCCAAACTATATTTTCCCAGAGCCATCTATTGTTGTTACTGATATTCCTGGTTCACAGTGGCTATTGTTTCACACCAGGAAATCTAGATGAGCCTCATTCTTTTCAAGGGTCATTGAGTCCTCCGTTGTAGGTAAGTGGCACAGGCAGACAGCCAGGGAGATACATTCTACTTTGTAGACAGCGTTCTTAGGCTGATCAACAATTCAAATGCTTTCTATTGGTGTAACTTCTCCAGGGCAAGACTGGGCTTTTAATATGCCATGTCACTGTTGCTGCAAATTTATTGCTGAGCTTTTTCAGGGTTTAATTTAGAACATCAGCGGGCTGTAGTGTGTCAATAGTCTCAATATCTTCTGTCTTCAGGGTCCCATCAATCTCTGACCTGCTCATTAAAAGCTGTCTTAACCACCCTCTTGTATTCAGTTCTTTCTTTTTGATACTTCCTTTCTCTGTCTTTTCTGATTTCACAGATGTACAATATTAGCATCTTCCTAAGAAAGGATTAATGAAAAAAGTCATTCTTATGAGTTTCTTTTCTAAAAATATTCTCCTTTTATACTCTTGACTGGTAGTTTGAGTGGTATAGGTATCCGAAGTTGTTTTCCTGTATGATTAACCTATAGTTCTGCTAAATTTTCCAGGTATAGCTAATCAGCATTTCATTAAGAAAATACTTACGTATTATCATTTAAACAATAAAACTTAAAATGTATACTGTAGAAAGTTCATAACAGAAGATCCTTCCCTTTATTCTAAAAATTCCCTGCTCACCAGTTTCTGTTTTCTACAGTCCAGTACTTCTAACCCTTCCACATATCAACCAGTATGAAAAGAAGCATTACTCGCATGTTGTAGGATTACCTTGGGCCACAGAGGACAGGGAACAGTCCAGTTAGAGCAGGGAAGATACATTCAGCACTGGGGTCTGCCAAACAGTGAACATCAGCAGCTTCCAACTAATGGACCAGCTCCCATGTAGAGGCCAGCTGATGGAAGACTGGAAGAAATAGCTATCACAGAGATAGCATCACCTGTTTATGTGTAAGGCACTGAGAGGAGCAGAGATCAGCATACCCTGGAAGCACTTCATCCATAATCCTTGATTCCCATCTTCTATTAAAATAACAGCAGCAATAAGTGTCTTCACCTCCCTCCTATTAATCTTATTGCATCTCTTAAATTCACAATTCTGTCTATGGCTGCCATGCTGCAAATCATTGTCATGACTAAATTAGTTGAATTAATTCACAGTTTTACACTATGATATTAGTACAATAAAAGGTTTTTTTTTTTATGCATGCTAACTTTCCTCCAAGCATGTATAAGCCAAACTTTTGGCACTAGAATAAAATTTGTACAAAATTCCTTAAATATTTATTTATTCACTCATTCATTCATTCATTCATTGGTTTCTTATGGGCTGTGACAGATATTAAAGTATCCTATATGTTTGCCTCCTATTGCTTGTGTGTGTGTCTGTGTCTGTGTACATGTGTCCATATCTTTTCTAATTTTTATGGCCTGCTTTACTTGTCTTTCTTTTAATTATTCATCATTTTTATTACTATTACTTATTTTCACATTTATTTAATCTCTTAATATACTATTATGACCAAAAAGAGGATTTAGAAGCCATGTGAACAATATAGTTAGAAGACCTTTGAATTGATTCAATACTTGCTTTTATTTCTAGTAACATATAGCTTTCACTTTTCTTATCACCTATTTCGTTTCTAGGCAGTGTGATACACTAAACATGCTTCCTTTCTCTTTTCCAAGAGAACATAGGTTCTGCAGGGAAGGGAAGCATCACAGTGGAAGAAAGCATTTGCTAGAGGGATTCTGACTCACACGCTTGCAGGAGAGAATCACAGCAGCTCCACTGTGGTATCTGCATTCAATGGTCACGGTGAATCATGGCGATTTGGAAGAAAAGCTGGATGAGAGGTGGAAGATAAACATGACCTGTTTCAAGTTATAAGGGAAGTGTTGCAGAATATTTGATCACATCGTGAACCCCAAGACTCTTAACTGTAAATACTGTTTCCAATTGTGGGATGGCTTAGCCTTTAATCCCAGAGCTTTCTGTTTACTGTAAACAAGTACTTGTGATGTTGATTTGACCTAGAACACACCTATAATCCAAAAGCTTTCTGTATACAGGTTTAAATAAAGTCATGAGGTGGAGCAAGAAACCAGCTGACAGGTATTACACAGAAAGGAGGGACATTGAGCTGAGGGGTATTTAAAACAGAGTGAAGAAGTGGTTGGGTGGTCTTCTTCCTTTGGGTTTTCTCTTTTAGAATATTTTCTCATTTTGAAGGTTTTCTCCATCAAGGCTTCTTCCTCTAGGTTCTTCTGGGCTTTTTAGCTCTGGGCTTTTTCCTCTAAGGTTTTCAGCTGAGGAGGAAGGTCAGCCGGATGCTTTTTCTGCCTTTCTGAGCTAGCAGGCCTCCACCACAGCATCTGGCTCCTGAGTCTTCATTGGTAATATCAAATAACTGGGATATTTTAGTTTTTTTTTTTTTTTTAAACAACAGGGGAGAGTGTAACTTACAGCAAACTGGGTAGCATTATGTCATTTCATTTCTTGATGACACACTACTTGGAGCAACACTGGCTCAGTTAACCAGGTACAGAGCTGTGCCTCTTTCAGACGGCTGTAGAAACTGGACTTGTGGTGCAATTACCAAGGACACTGGGAGATCAGTGCAGCATCTGTGGCCTTAGGTAGCCCCTGGCGCTCTGGCTCAGGACAGGAGAGCAAAGAGATTTTTGGAAAACATGATCCCCACTTAGTTTTTTGGAGGATACAACATTACTCTTAATTCGTAAAGACAAAAACAGAGCAAACTCCAGCAACCAGATCCATGAAATAAGAACACATTGCAAGACATACAATTCAAAGTATTTATTCAAAGTAAGTGGAATCAGAATACAATTACATAGGACACCCAAATTTGGTCCCGAGTCATTTTTTAATGCCCACTGGTGACAAATGACTGCAGGCTTAATAATAAGGATGAGAAAATATGTTGAAAATATTTTTTTTAATTTTCCAAAAATAAAATCTTAGAAGATTAAGAATTTTGAAAGGAAAAATCCAAATGAATGGAACAAATAGACAGGAAAAGAAAAATGGGAGAGAAAAGAAAGTTTTGTGTAGATGTAGATATACTAACAATAGACTATGAGGAGAAAAGAGAAAATCCAAAGGAAGAAATCTGTGGTTTGTGGATAGAAGTAACCATTGTGACCACTTGAGCATTGTGTTCATGGCCTTCCTCTTTCCACAGAGATGGGCTCTGGAGCTAACAAGACTCATCAAGGACAGAAAGGCTGTCAGTGTTCTCAGCTGGGGCAAAGGATACTCACTCCACAAAACAGTGTTGGCACTATGACTGAAGTGCCTCTCAATGTGTGCTGCTGGTAATAGACACTGTGTGGCATCTGGTAAACACAGGACTGTGGAGAGCCGTAAACTCTCCCGCTGTGAGACCTGCAGGGTCTGTGAGTCATACATCTCATTCTTTCCTCTAGATCTTAGTGCTGAGCCTGAGCTATTGGCCTCTGTGAACTCTTGGAACTCCTGCCATCTGTGGAATTCCATGAATTTCAAAGAAAGGACTTGCTTTTAACTTCAGCAGACTTAGAGTGCATTTTTTTTTTTTTTTTTTTTTTTTTGGTCTTTCAGTTTAACTTCGCAATTTGCAACGTTTGCTGCTTGTTTGGAACTCTCTTATGAGGCACACCAAAACCCCACTTCCAGCCCATTTTCACTGCATTTCTACTAAACCATTGAATGCTTAATTCATCAGTGGGAATTACATTTTAGAAGTTAGTATAGAGAACTCATCCTTAGATTTTGCGTTGCTGTTACTCATTTTGTTGCCTGATTGAGAGAGAATATCACCATCCATCTCAGAGTACCTCTGACTAACTGTGTAGAACAGACTGATCTCAAACTTGGACTCCTTTTGTCCAGCCCCTTGAGTATTGGGTAGGCAAGCAAACATAGAAAATAGTTTTTAAAATGTGAGGCTCAACTTGGTTTGGGCTATTTCTTTGGAAACTTAGAACTTTCCTGCATGTACTGCGCACACATAACCCTCTCTGGACTGTTGAGGGACAGCCGACTTCATTTTTTCCCTCCTTTTCCTAGTTAAAAATAATGTTAGAATTTGATTTATTTCTGTGTTGTTCCCTGTGGTGTATTTCTCTAATCGTGTTCCAAGCTAAAGGTCAACTTGTGTTTTTGACTTGGTCTTCCTCTAGAAGCTTGGGATTTACATGTCATAAATTGCTTCCATTGTTTCCTTGTATGTTCTGAGAATTGGCTGACCATAAAACATTTCATGATATGTTCTGGGAACTGTCTGACTATAAACATACAGCATATATTTTTCCCATGAGCATTAAAAATAACTGCAAAATTCCTCGTTGTGTAATTGCCTGCTTGTTTGTTATATAAAAAGGCTCCCCTGCTTTTAGTCTTGATTACTTTTCTCTACTAGTAAGATTGTAAGAGACTGCAAGTTTGGTCTGGTCATATTTTTTTTTTTTTTAAAGGGTTGTTTTTGTGGGTTTTTTTTTTTTTTAAAGATTTATTTATTATGTATACAGTGTTCTGTCTGCAGGTACCTCTGCAGGCCAGAAGAGGGCACAAGATTTCATTATGGATGGTTGTGAGCCACCATGTGGTTGCTGGGAATTGAACTCATGACCTCTGGAAGAGCAGCCAGTGCTCTTAACCGCTGAGCCATCTCTCCAGCCCCCGAGTCCTTTTTTTTCAATCGCTTCTCGGCCTTTTGGCTAAGATCAAGTGTAGAGTCTTTTTTTTTTCTGTCTTGGTTACTTATTTATTTTTTTTAACATTTATTTATTACTTCAAGTTACATGTCCATTACTGTCCCCCCCCACTCTACCTCCTCTCCCACGCATCCAATCCCTCCAGCGTGGGGTGCCTCCATGTATCAGCACCCCCTCAGTTGATTAGTCACATGAGGCATAAGAGCTTCCTCTTGCACAGGAGGCACACATGGCAGTTTCACTAGGGTGGAGTGTCCCACTAACAGGTAACCAAGCCCATGCTCCTGTTCTTTTGGGTCTATTGATTGTAGGATGGTTATCCTGTACTAGATCCTGGGTTTTTTTTTTTTTTAATACTTTATTTTTTATTTCTTCAAGTTACATCTCAGTCACAATCCCATCCCTACTCCCCCTTCCTGTCCCACCCTTCCACCCTCTTCCCCTCAACAGCTTCCCCTTTCAGTCCAACAAATGGTTCCTTCTCTTATAACAGTAAATACTATACAAAACAACAGAAATAAATATGCCACATTTATGAGAGTTAAATGGCCCAGTATACATTTCCAATGTCCAGTTCATACATATTTGGCCCCTGACTTTAACATTCTACCATCTAACCATCTCCATGAGTTTAAAGTTCTATATCTGACTCAGCTTTCATACTAACATGCATCACTATTAAAAACATCTTCTTAGATCCAGAACGCCCTCTTGATTCCTAAACAACTTAAAATTTAACTATGAGACTCTAGCTATCTATTCTTCAACCACCTCAGAGACCTGAGAGGGATAAATATATTTGATTATATAGGAAGTGCAGGGACTGCAGCTTCCAAAACTAAGAAATGACATACCAGTGGCTGCCTGGACAGTTCCCATTTTCTCTCCATACATTCCAGCATCAATCTTCAGCCTTTTGGTCCTGTTTCTCTGACAGACATTTATTGTAAAGCAGGGGTTATGAAGGACTTACCTACCCTGTCTTGGCAGAGCTAGGCTGTCGACTTCCCTGCTACCAAGTTTTGTCCTTTTTGAACAGCAGTCTGTCTGCAGTTGAAGCAAGGGGTTTTTTCATGCCAAGAGATAGGCTTGCCACTAATTCAACCATCTCACACTGGAGATTCTTCAATGCTCATCTTCTACTTGGAGTAGAATAGGGGGTGCTGTCAGGAGCTGATATGTCTCGATATCAAAAAAAAGAAAATCTTAATTTAAGATAACATCTTTGAATGCCATATTCTGCAGATCTCTTGGGGTTTTTGAAGATGCCCTATCCATCTCTTGTATTTAGATAAGCAAATGCTGCTTGTCTCTTAGCAACTTGATTATTGGGTAGTTTAGAGAATATCTGTGATATACTGTCATAGTAGCTAACAAAGTGACATGCTTGCATGACTAGGAGTTTGTATTTCTTAACTATACTACACAGTTTAAGACGGTTGGTATCAAGAGGCCAGAGCTTCACATTTCATTTTTAAGTATCTCTAGGTACAATACCATTAGGAAGCGTTACCTTTAATTTTGTATCAATATACAAAGATCAATACCTATGTAGTCCAAAACAATCTTAATTTTGCACAATATACAATGGTCAATACCACTTTAGCCAAATATAATACTAATTTTGTATCAATATACAAAGGTATAAGGGCATATTCAATAATCTGTCCCTTCTTCTTGGTCCTTCCCATACTATGTCTATGTCTCATTTTTCTCAAGTCCGTGCACTCCTACATAGGAGAGAAAGAAGGATACAGAAAAGGAAAAGAAGGAAGTCCCTGGGTCTAACCTCCAAAACCCATTTAACAAGACCATTGAACAGCTTGTAGTCTCTTCCCTTAAATAACAAAGTTTTCAGTTATCCTTCAAATAACCAAAAGGGGGGTGGAGAAACACCCTCCCCACCCTCTCTGGGCATGGGATGTCGCTCGCTTAGAATGACTTCCTGATGATTTGGGTTGTAGTAAAACTGTTTGGGGCCCGAACCAGAATGGAAAAATGGTTAAAAATGTTAGTACAATCCTTTTATGTTCAGTCCTTCTGTGCTCAGCTGTTTAGTTTAGATGTCCTAAGGAGTTTATAGGCAGAAGCTGATCTTCCAGGCTTTACTGAAGTTCTGGCTGGGGCAGTGTGTAGAGCTGAATGGTCTTAGCGATTTTGAGTTATTGTGGTTGTAGACTTTTGATGGAAACAGCTATTGAGGGAGTCTGTAAGGCTGAATCATCTGGGCCACTCATCTTCTTTGGTGTCTGATTCTGTTTTCTGTTGAGGTTTCCGTTGTCCAGTTGTCCCTTGGTTTCTTGAATGGATGCTTTGAATCTCCTGGAAAGATAAGAACAGAGCCCTGCCCTAATCCTAACTCTGGGACAATTACCCTTTTTTCTTGGGGTGGGTAGGTAATATTTCTCCTGAAGCAAATTTGGTTTTTTGACAATATATAAAGATTATCTTTCATTCTGGGTTAAAGAAGAAATTATTTTGTTATGTTGGAGCTAAACAAGCTTTAGTGTATATATTTTGAGATCTCAAAGGACAATTTGTTTGTATTGAGTAGGCCTTTGGTAAGTAACTTTTAAACTTAGGTCCTTCCAAATCCTATGTGCCTGTCTCTGCATTCTAATTATTGGGATCAAAGACCTGTGTTTCCCATCTGAAGGGATCAAAGATGTGTTCCACCAATCCTGGATCGAAGTCTTTCTCTATTTAGAGTTTGCCCTGCCTCAGGCTGACCCTGAGCTCCAGGATCTGCCCGTTTCTGTCTCCAGTGTGCTGGGAGCTGGGACCAAGGGTGTACTCTTCTTGAATGGTGGGAACAAGAGTATGCACCCTCACCACCTTGCTCCGTATGACTCCAGAATACATAAGACCACCAACTCTACGGTGCTCCCCCCGTCTCCGCGGTCTGCAAAACCAGGCCGAACAGCTGTATCATCTATTCCATTCACAGTGTTTCAGCCCTGCCACCTGCATTTTTTTTTTTTGTTAATAAATTTATTTGTTTGTTGCTTCAGGTTATATCCTTATCATATTGTCCTCTTTTCCCGCTTCCCAGCCCCACCCTCCCATGCTCTACCCCCTGACCCTTCCGTCTTGTTCCTCTGGGGTGGAGTGTCCCTGCCTAACAGTCTCTCACCACAGATCAGGAGTCATATGAGGGCCAAGAGCCTCTTCATTCACCCGGGGCCTACGAGGCAGTCCTGCCAGTGAAAGGTGTCTCCTTGCTACTGGGCGAATATTAAAAAAAAGACCAACAAACACACAAACCCACAAAAACAAAGAACATCAACAAAAAAAGAGAGGAAAAAGAGAAGGGAAAAGGAAAAAGAAAAAAGAAAAAAGGAGAAGGAAAACGAAAAAGATAAAAAAAAAGTTTATGTCCATGTTCCTTTTGGTGTGTTGGTTGTAGTACAGATATCCTGTACGATATAGCTAAAATCCTACTATAAGTGAATAGATGCCATGTGCATCCTTCTGAGACTGGGTTAGCTCACTCAGGATGAGCTTCTCTAGATCCATCCATTTGGTTGAAAATTGCATAATTTCATTGTTTCTGATAGCTGAGTAATATTCCATTGTATAGATGTACCACAATTTTTTAATCCATTCTTCAGTTGAGGGACATCTGGGTTGTTTCCAATTTCTAGCTATTACAAATAAGGCTGCTATGAACATAGATGAGGAGACTTCCCTATGTCTCCGTGAGAGGTCCTTTGGGTGTATACCCAGAAGTGGTATGACTGGGTCCTGAGGCAAGGTTATTCCTAGATTTCTAAGATATCGCCAGACAGACCTCCATAGTGGTTGCACAAGCCTGCACTCCCACCAGCAATGGAGTAGGGTTCCCCTTTCTCCACACCCTCGCCAGCATGCGCTATCATTTGACCTCTTTATCTTAGCCATTCTAACAGGTGTTAGGTGGAATCTCAGGGTCATCTTGATGTGCATTTCTCTGATGATTAAGGATGTTGAACATTTCTTCAGGTGTCTCTCAGCCCTTAGGGATTCCTCCTTTGTGAATTCTCTATTTAGCTCCATCTCCCATTTTTTGATTGGATTATTTGGTTTCTTGGCATTTAGTTTCTTGAGTTCTTTGTAGATTTTAGATAATAGCCCTCTATCAGATGTGTGGTTGGTGAAGATTTTCTCCCAGTCTGTTGCTTGACGTTTTGTTCCAATGACAATGTCCTTTGCCTTACAGAAGCTTTTCAGTTTCATGAGGTCCCATTTATTGATTGTTGATCTCAGGTCCTGAGCTGTTGGTGTTCTGTTCAGGAAGTTGTCACCTGAGCCAATGAGTTCGAGGGTTTCTCCTACTTTTTCTACTAGTATATTTAGTGTGGCCGGCTTTATGTTAAGGTCTTTGATCCACTTGGATTTAAGTTTTGTACAAGGTGATAGGTATGGGTCTAATTTCATTCTTTTGCAAGTGGACATCCAGTTGGACCAGCACCATTTGTTGAAGATGCTGTCCTTCTTCCATTGTGTGGTTTTGGCTTCTTTGTCAAAGATTAGTTGGCCATAGGTGTGTGGGTCCATGTTTGGGTCTTCAATTCGATTCCATTGATCCACTGGTCTGTTTCTATACCAGTACCATGCTGTTTTTATTACTGTTGCTCTGTAGTACAGCTTGAAATCTGGGATGGTGATACCTCCAGATGTTTTTTCATTGTACAGGATTGATTTAG
>CAJQZJ010032348.1:520533-535826 GCA_907164525.1 Lophiomys imhausi | reverse complement strand
TTATAGGGCTGTTTAATCTGTTTATCTGATCTTGATTTAGCTTCGGTTGGTGGAATCTATCAAGGAAATTGTCCATTTCACTTACGTTTTCAAATTTGGTGGAGTATAGATTTTTAAAGTAGGATCCAAATATTCTCTGGATTTCCTCAATATCTGTTGTTATTTTTCCCTTTTCATTTCAGATTTTGTTTTTTGTGTTTTCTCCCTCTGTCTTTTAGTTAATTTGGCTAAGGGTCTGTCTATTTTGTTGATTTTCTCAAAGAACCAATCTTGGTTTCATTGATTCTTTGTATAGTTCTTTTTGTTTCTAAGTTGTTGATTTCAGCCCTAAATTTGATGATCTCCTGCCTTCTGCTCCTCTTGGGAGTGTTTGCTTCTTTTTTTTTTCCAATTCACCCAGTTTAGCTGTTAATTCGCTAATATGAGCTGTCACAATTTTCTTTTTGAAGGCACTTAGTGCTATGAACTTTCCTTGTAGCACAGCTTTCATTGTGTACCATAGGTTTGGGTATGTTGTGTCTTCAGTTTCGTTGGATTTTATGAAGTCTTTGATTTCCTTCTTTATTTCTTCCCTGACCCAGTGGTCCTCTAGTAAAGAGTTGTTCAATTTCCATGTGAGTGTAGACTTTCTGTTGATTCTTTTGCTATTGAAGTCCAGCTTTATTCTATGGTGGTCTGATAAGATACAAGGGCTTATTTCAATTTTCTTGTATCTGTTGAGGCTATCTTTGTGTCCAATTATATGGCCGATTTTGGAGAAGGTTCCATGAGGTGCTGAGAAGAAGGTGTATTCTTTTGTGTTGGGTGAAATGTTCTGTAGATATATGTTATGTCCATTTGGTTCATGATCTCTGTTAGACTCATTATTTCTCTGTTTGGCTTCTGTCTTGATGATCTGTCCATAGTTGTGAGTGGGGTGTTGAAGTCTCCCACTATTAAAGTATTTTGATCGATGTGTGATTTAAGTTTTAGAAGTGTTTCTTTTATAAATGTAGGTGCCTTTGTATTTGGGGCATAGATGTTCAATATTGAGATGTTCTCTTGAGGATATTTCCTTTAATGAGTATGTTTTCTGTAAGCCTCTTGGATTTTTACTGGCAACTCTTTTTTTAGGTTTGGGAAGTTTTCTTCTATGATATTGTTGAAGATATTTCCTGGACCATGGAGTCAGGAGTCTTCTCTTTCCTCTATCCCTATAATTCTTAGGTTCCATCTTTTCATTGAGTCCTTGATTTCTTGGACATTGTGGGTGAGAGATTTTTTTAGCTTTCTCATTTTCTTTGGATGTTGTACTGATTTCCTCCATCGAATCTTCCATGCCTGAGATCCTGTCTTCCATCTCTTTCATCTTATTTTTGATACTCACATCTGTAGTTCCTGTTCTCTTCCCTTGATTCTCCCTTTCCTCTTTTAACTCTGATTGTGTTTTCTTTATTATTTCCATTTCTATTTTCATGTCTTGAATGGTATTGTTCATTTTGTACATTTCCTTCTCCAGTTTGTTTGTTTTTGCCTGGAGATCTTTCATTGCTCTGTCCTTTTCCTGTTCAAGCTGCGTCACCTTGGCTTGGAACTCTTTAATGGTGTTATCTGTTGTTTTGACTTGTAAAATTGTGGTTTCTTTGAATTCCTTCATAGATTTAAGTTCTTCTTGAAGGGACTTTATCACTTTCCATAATGTAGAATTATCATCGTTTTTATGTGTTTCAGCTGTGCTGATGTGGTTCGGGCTGGATGGAATAGCGTTCCTTTCTTTTGTTGGAGTCATTTTGCTCTGTTTTTGTTTTTTTTTTTTGTTTTTTGTTTTTTGTTTTTTTTTTTTTTTGGTCTGGGGCCTCTGGCCATGTGGAATTTTTTAGCTGTCTTCTGGACTTGGGTCCAAAGGGGGCGCTTTGGTGTAGGAGTTGAGTTGTCTTACTCCACCTGTATAAGGTTAGTCATTCAGCCCTGCCTCCTAGGTGGAGGCCTAACTCATCCAGGATGTGGACCTGTGTACAAGTAAGTTCTGGTTTCCCGCCAGAAGGGCCAGTACTAGTACAAATGTCCGATATACTACAGTTTCAAATATCTCCCAGTTTGCCTGGGGTTGGTTCCTGTGGTGGGTAAATCTGCCCTTCACCCCCAATAGCCTTATTGCTCCCACGGCTTGGAAACTGGCCAGTGATGTCACAGCAGTGGGTTGCAATCTGCAGTCTGAAGGCACTTTGCAGCCAAGCTGCGCTCACTTCCAAGGGTCGCAACCTTTTTCCAGATAGCTGGATCATCTGTGTGGGACCTGGGGGTGCCCAGCAGGATGGGTATTATCTCTGCCTGGGATCTGAATCTGCCCACTGGGTAATAAATTGGAACTTATGCAGTGTCTCTCCTGGTGGGGGATGGGGGATCCCGATTCCTGGGTCCAGTGGCTTCCTTGCGTGTCCAAGAGTGGGAAGGAGCGTCCTGCCCAGGGACTCTCAGTGGTCCCTGGGTAGTTGGGTGAGATATAGAGGGGGTTGAGCCATTTGTACAGTGTCGTGCAACACTCGCCGCCCTGTGACTGTTAACCCTGAAATCAAAATATGTCCGTCCAGGCCGCCGCCATCTTGGATCCCCTCTCAGTTGGTGTTTCTATTGCTGCAAAGAAAAACCATGACCACAGCAACTCTTATAGAGAAAAACATTTAATTGGATCTTGCTTACAGTTTCAGTGGTTTAGTCCATTATCGACATGCCAGGAAACATGGTGGTACCCAGTCAGACATGGTGTGGGAGAGGTAGCTGATAGTTCTACACCTGTATCCACAGGCAGCAGAAGAGACCGTGAGTCACCGGCCTGGCTTGAGCTTCGGTAACCTCAAAGCCCACAACACAGTTTGTCCAACAAGGCCACAACTAGTCTAACAAAGCCACATTTCCAATAACGCTGCTCCCTAAGAGTCTATGGGGAGCATTTGACTCAGACTTCCACACCATCTCTTGCTGTCCGCTGGCACTGGGGTCCCAAACTCATGCCACTCTGCCCAGTTTCTCCACCAGTGTTAGGGATCTGAACAGAGTTCATTAGCTTTGCAAGCAGCTTTGCTGACTGACCATTCTGCACATCTCGAAGCACTTTCTTTTGGATTTAGGCTGTAAAAACAAATGATTGGCCAACATAACAGAAATCTCTGATACTTAGTGGTAAATATGAAGGAACTTACCTCTGGCTTCATGTGGGGAGTGTTTTTCTCTCTCATTAGAAGGCTTGCTGCAGGGATCTCTTCATGTGTTTCATTCCCTCACGTGGGAATGAGACCCATTTACAGACACACTTCACTAGAACTCCAGAGAAGCCCCACTGTCCTTCAGCAAATGAAAAGTCCTTGAATAACTCCTGTGCACAAAGGAGAGGCCACACCTATCCTGCAAAGCTTTTTCCCTGTACTTACAGTTTTGCATGGTCTTGGCCCAAGATCACAATCCTTGATAGGAACACAGGGACAGATTCCCAATATTATGTCATTCAGGAAGCCATCACATACCCGCTGACATTTTCCTCTGATATTTCTGGTCTATGGGGAAGGTGGAAAATTTTTGTTAGAATGAATTATTATCTTCAGCCAACAAAACCCTACAAATTTGAAGCAAATTTACTCATTGAGGAAAAAAAAATAGGTTGAAGCAGTTTAGAAATCGCTCTGAGCTTTAGGTGGAACAGAATCCAATGTACTCTTCTGTCATAGGCCAACCAGTTTAGTATCTCTTCTGTTTGTCTTAAAGTATTACTAGATCCAAATGTGTGACCCTAAAAATCATCAAATATAATTAATTTATGTAGTCTAAAAATAAATAAATAAATATAAAGAAGAACTTTGCATTTGAACCTTTTACTATGTTTCTTTAAAAATAAGTTCAGAGTTGTGTTTAAATACAGTCTAAATATTTCATTTTAAGAATATTTTATTGACAGTTACAAGGATGCACATTTTTGATTTTTGATTTGTTCTACTCCCATTCCCTTCCCTCCAGTCCCTCTTCCCATGCCACTTTACCCTCCCAACTTCATGTGCTGTCTTACTCTTTTTTTTTAAAGACAAAGTTACTCTGTGTACCAGCTTTGGCTGCCCTGGAACTCTCATTGTAGACCAGGCTGACTTCGAACTCAGATCCACCTGCCTCCCGAGTGCTGGGATTGAAGGCCTGTACCACCACTGCCAAAAGCATTTGGGAGGCAGAGGCAGGTAGATCTCTGAGTTTGAGGTCAACCTGGTTTACAAAGAGAGTTCCAGGAAAGCTAAGGCTACACGGAGAAACCCTGTCTCTAAAAAAAAACAAAAAACAACGAAACAAAACAAAGCACAACACACCACCACCCCCTTTTTAAAAAACACGCTGAATATCCTTAGTGTTGCCTGTGTGCATATGAGTGTGGGCTCATCGAATAGAACAAGAGAAGCCTCTCAAGGGGAAGGAACTTTCTCTCCTCAGAAGTCCATCAACTGGCAATCCTTTCTCATCTAGGGGTGCGACTCTCTGAGCTCCTCCCCACCCATGCGTTTGAACTGGCTCAATATTTCGCTTCTAGCATAGTCACAGCTGCTGTGAGACCATGTATGTAGGAGCCTTGGCATGCCCAGGAAACACTGTATTGCTCCAGATGCCCACAGTTTCTGGATCTTAGAATCTTCACAGCTCCTTTCTGTGATGGCTCCTCAACCTTGGTGATGAATGGGTGTGATTTGGTTCTCTCATTTAGAGCTCGGCACTTCAATATCTTTTATTGTCTGTATATTGACCAGCCATGGGTCTCCGTATTACTTATGATCTACAGCAAAAGGAAGCTTCTGTGGTGAAGGTTTAGAGATGCACTAATCTGGGGCTATGAAGATAATAATATAAGTAACAGTTTATGCTTGGTATACATGAGCTGATACGCTCTGTAGTACTTAGTATTTCTGCATGCTTGGGTTCCAACATGAAATATACTCTATCTACTCTATAACTAGTCTTCACCAATTAATGCTTCTTTTAATTTTTATCTTTTATTATCACCATTTTTGTACATTTTGAAGTTCTGCCTCCAATGTTAATACTATGACTGTATAGTGGCTATTTTGTTGAAATTCACTAGACAGATGGAGTATTACATTAACATATTCACATATGTAATATTCTATTATTATTTTGTATCCAACTGTCCATTTTTATAGAAAGGGAAAGTAGTGTGAAGGAGATAGAGTAATTATAATGTGAGGGGGAGTTTTGGCCAAAAAATGGCTAAAGGCAAAGATACTTCTAAGGTACTTAGATTAGATATGTTCTAAGGTGCTTAGATTAGATACATTGGAAACAGATCACAAATATTATTTCATGTGAAAATACTTTATTTGCAGAGTGCTTTGAGTACATATAATATGGCTATCCAGTTAGTTTTTCTGAGACAGAATACTTTCATTTTAAAGTAATGAAAAAAGAGTCTGCACAGTATTATGATATAGAGATAGAAAACAGGCTACACATTTGTATGTTCAATGTTTCTCCTACCAGATGGAGTTTCCTTGAGTTGATCTTCCTCTACCTTAGTTGGAAATGCCCCAGGATTGGTCTGTCAGTTTCTGAGGACTGTTAAATAAATTGGGAGGGGTGAGGTTGCAACCTATAGATTCTGAACAGAGCTAGGCACTGCTATCTTCTATGTATAACCTGATGATGACTTTTTCAGAACTCCATGTTAGAAAGAAGATACAATTACAAGATGTTTTACATGTTCCTCAACACAGAGAGAAACTATTGCACTCCCAAAATTAATAGAGAAAACATTTGGGTTGTGGGTTTGTGGGAATACAGAACTCAGTGGCATCTAATGACTTGGGTGGCAGAAGGAGTCACATTTTCTCCTGCTTTTCTTGGCTTGTTCCGAAGTCTGGCTCCCAGCCCAGGAGAAAGAACATCTCCGTGATGTGCCATGTCCTATCTTGCCTCAAACACACACAGTTCCTCACAAGCCTGGCATCATAACATAGATGTTGGGGGAAACACAACAGCCTGAGGTCAAGTGAAATACAAAAATGCCAGGCACTATTTCAGGGTCGCTACACTAGAATTTGGCAAGGTCAGCGGTTGCAAACAAGCTACAAACGTAGAAAATTCTGAAGAAATTGGTTATGAATATTTTATAACCATTTCATTCCAGCTCCCTCTCTGGAGTGTAGTGTTTGATTGTGGGAGAAATGCTTTGTAGTAGTCAAAATCAGCTGCTAAAACAAAAGCCACAGGATGGGTATCTTCCTGGAGACTGATTTTCTTATAGTTCTAGAGCCTGGGAGTCCCGGGTCAGTATGCCAGCTCAGATCCCAGTGAGTTCTATCAATGGTTGTTTTCTTGCGGTGTGCTTATGAACCTGGATGGATGTTCCTTGGTAAGATTGAGAAGAGGGAAGTAGATAGATGACACAGAAATGGGAATGGGAAAGAAAGAAGGGGAGGAGGAGGGAGAGAGAGAATGAATATCTTTCTTTTCTTATAAGACCACTACTTCTGTCACTGAGGTCTAGTCCTTAATGTCTTCATTTCACCACAATCATTTAAAGATTCTACCTCCCAGCACAGTCACCTTAGAGGTTAGGACTTAATTAAATGAGCTGTGGGGAATCAAAAATAAGCCCATAGCAGAGATAAAGATTATATAATATTTAAAATAATAAAAATATAATGTACTTGGTAGAGAAGAAGAATAAGGAAATAAATTGAATTGAGTTGTGTAAGATACAAGATGTTCTAAGCATCAGTTAAGTCCAATGAATATAAATGAATGAGCCAAGGAATTGATAGATTGAGATTCTCAGATTCATTAAAATAAATAAACAAACTGGTCCAATAAAATGTTTTTATAAGACAAACCAATAAACAAACATAATACACCACACACACATACAGAGAGAGAGAGAGAGAGAGAGAGAGAGAGATTAACTAAAGCTTAACTAAACCCTTAAAATTCACTTTGAACTTTACTGATAAAATAATTTATTTCTCAGAGCTGTGCACTTTTAATTTTTTAAAACTGAGCCTTTCTCTGATTCCCAGAACATACAGTACCTGATGGTTGGGGTTGTGATTTTGATTTTCTTTGTAGGCTCTTTCTTCTAACATCTTAATTATAATGACATCACATATATTTGCTGATGAATAATAACTATACCAACTTTAGCAAGTTTTAATTTAAAGCATGGTGTTCCTATAACATCAGCTGATACACTGCCATCTTTTTCTGCATTTCGATATTTCAAGGCTCATCACTTCTCTTCTGGGACTGAGCTGTGGTACCTTATTTATAATTCTTTACTTGACAGACATCTATATATACTTATAAATCTTTTCTGATATTGATACATTTCTATTTGCTTGCTTCACTTTGTGTTCTTCATCCTTGGACTTATCTGTGAGGGAGTTGTAGAGATCAACATACAAGAATCCAGACTGAGTGAAGAAAGTACTAAGTTTAGAAATTTATGGACATTAGGCATACACATCTAAAGGTACTGTCCTAGTTAGGGTTTGCTTTGCTGCGAAGAGACACCATGACCAAGGCAACTCTTATAAAGGACAGCATTTGATTGGAGCTGGGTTACAGTTTCAGAGGTTACTCCAATATCTTGTGTTGCAGGCCATCTGTCAGGGTGCTGGAAATGTCAATGACCAGCCTTGACATCACAGGTCAGGGTAAACTGAGATGGTGGGTGTAGATAAATGGCTGGCTGAACCACCCAGAAGACTTTCTCTGAGGGGAAAAGACTTAATTCTCCAGGTTGGAGTTGGTTACTGCCAATTCCGATGGGGATTTTCCACAGATGGTGGGAAGCAGGGATAGAGCTGGTGGCTTCTAGTGTGATCTTTCATGGATGATAGTAAGCATCAAAAGAAATGAGAAGGAAGAAAAAGAGATCACACACACACACACACACACACACACACACACACATGACTAGATGATGAATCGAGACAAGCTCCAATGAATAAGCTCCAACAAGCTTCAAATACATACATACATACATACATGTACACATACTCATTCACATGGATGGAGCAAAACTTCAACCAATTTACATATATACATATGTCATATATTATACACACACACACACACACACACACACACACACACATATATATAAACATATATACATATACATATATACACTTTTGGTGGATGTAAAAATGTTCCATTTCTCACTGTCTTTATTTTTCTTCCACAGTTTATATATCCCAGAAAAATCTTAAATAGCAATGTGGTTACATTCTATTTTTCTTTAAGTGAATGATTACAATGAGTATGCATAGAAAAACACATGTTCCTCAATACCTTTACATGATCAAAAGTTTTTTGTATTATGGGTGAAAAACTATTCCCAAGAACCCACATACATTTGTAACTAAGCAATTTGTTATAGATTAACAAAATGTGAGCAAGCAAGATAATTTTTTCAGCCAGTTCCTTTTCCTGGAAGGCTAGTTTGCAGTTACAAATAAAAGATTAATTATCTCATTGTTTATCTTAAAGGACAGTCTTATAAAATCTTAAATAATCACAAAACTAAACTTTTATTTATAAAAAGTAGTTATTTCTATTTTAAATCCTCAAGGTACATGTCTACTCATTAACAACTTTATTAAATTGTATCAGGAAGCTGAGGGCAAAAGCGGGTACAAGGGATTAATCATCACTCTGACTATCAATGGAGCTTTAGCAAGAAAGACATGCCATCCAGTGCCATCAAGGCTGCTATTGTTCTTATTTTCTGATCATAACAAGTCTCTAGCTCAATTATTAAGAGTGCACCTTTCTGAACTTCAAACTGTTCCTTAAGATTTTCTATATCAGAGCCATTAACAAGTACATCTTAACCTGACCAAACAAATCTGTTTTCCCAAGCTCTTTCTAAAGTTAGTGGTCATTGTTAACAATCTATATCTTTCTAAGGGTTCTTGCTAAGGGTGGTGGTTGAATCATCAATCTGCTCTAGCAGCAGGGCCTGAAAGAGATCAAGTATTATTATTCTAAGTGCCAGTGATACTACCCAGTGAGGGGTTAGAAGCCCCCTGAGAGTTTTCATACAACTCATAGATTGTAAGGGATGTCATGTGAGGGCAGCAAGTAGAGCAAAACTCCCTAACAACATGAAGCCCTCAGGACATGTAGTCTCCAGGATTCTGCCTGTTCTTGGCACATCCATCATGGTTGTGTTAACTGGGGGGTTGCATTCTATGATTTCTCAAGCTGTTTTATTCTTCCTCCCACACAGCTCCCAACAATCATCATGGTGAGAAGCATGGCAGCATCCAGGCAGACATGGTGCTGGAGGAGTCAAGAATTCTACATGTTGATCCAAAGCCAGCCAGGAGGAGGCAGTCTGCCAGACTGTGTGGAGCATTAGCACAGGAAACCTTAAAGCTCACGCCCACAGTGACACACCTCCTCCAACAAGGCCGCATCTACTCCAATAAGGACACACCTCATAATAGCACCACTCCCTGTGGGCCAAGCTTTCAAACACATGAGCCTATGGGGGCTATCCCTATTCAAACCACCACAGGTACAGTATAGATGTATGCAGTCTATCTACCTAATCCACCATTATTCAGGTTTATTTTTACTGTGCTTGCTTTAAGAGCACGTAAGAGCACAGAGTTTCTTCTTCAAGGAAACAAAGAGTGAGAGTCCATAGTACCTTTGCATGTGGTAGTCAGCCTTTCTCGCCAGTGAACTCCTCAGCTCATAATTACTTATTTTTATTCAATTATTGATAGGCTACATGCTTACTCCTCCCTTTGTCATGTCCCATAGGCAAATGTGAAAAGGAGGAATTTCTGTGATCATCTTTCCAAGCTGTGCCATGAGAATCATAAGTACATACTATAGAGAATTCTCCCTCATCCTATAAATCCCGTAGATGGCTTTTGCTTCTTGTGATTCCTAGGGCTACACAGCAACTCTGAGCACAGTGGCCTTCAGATATTGCTCTTCTCTTTATGTTCCAGCCACTACAGTGAGCTAAAAGGAAAGGTTTCAAAACCATTGACTACTGGTAGTAATGGAGATGAGGCAAACACAGACACAGGAGCTTACCGCACATGAACATATTATACCCAACTCTGCTGCAATACTTAGTAAATCCAAAGGATATGAACGGTCTCTTGAGAAAATATCACTTACCAAAATTTATCTTGATAGAAACAGAGAGCTTAAGTAGATCAGTTTCCTCCAAACGGTCAGAGAGGAGATTTTGATTAAGAGGCCCTTGCAAAATAGAGTTCCTAGCAGGACTGTCTTCCAGAAAATAGACATTACTGGCACAGTAATGATATACAGAACTCAATGCTCAAGTGTACATGGAGGTGCTCAGGAGTGGGTGGCCCATGACTTCAGAATCTGGAGTCCCCTCTGTATGAATTAGCCATAGAGACATTTGAACAAGAAGAGGAGTCAAGACAATCAGAGGCTGGGACTGGAGACTGGCTCAGGAGATAAGAGCACTTTTTACTCTTGCAGATAGCTGGATTTAATTTCTCACCCATTTAGGGGCTCCTAACCAACTATAACTCCAGCCTCAGGGGATCCAATACCCTCTTCTGACCACTGTGACACTCATGGTGGCAAAACATCCATATGAACAAAATGACAAAAATGAATAAATTTGAAAATAAAAAAGACAACTAAAGGCAAAAATCTTTTAGTTGCCCAATTTAATTCATTATAGCAAGAAAAAATATGCTAAACATTATAAAACCATATATTTAAAGTAAAATAAATATCAAAGAGTGTTTAAAGTTTGGGACTATTGAAAAACTATTATTTGATGTATCTCTGAGGGATTTTTCATATACCTTGTATTTGTTTGTTGCTTTTTGTTTTTTTTTTCTCCATTTCAAGTTTACTAAAAATCTAGGAATACAAATTTTCCAGGAAGCAGATTATGTGCTATCTAGATTGGCTACACGAGTTTTTATGTGTCTTTTTGTTTATTGTTTTGAGACAGTTTCACCTCTGTAGTCCCGGATGGCTTCAAACTTGCTATGTAGACAAGGCTGGCCTTGAACTTTCAGAGATCCTCCTAGCTTTTATGTGTCTGTTTGTTTATTTTTTTGAGACAGTTTCACCTTTGTAGTCCAGGCTGGTTTGGAACTTGCTATATAGACCAGGCTGGCCTTGAACTTTCAGAGATCCTCCTAACTGTCTTAAGTGCTAGAAATACAGGAAGCAGCTAAATGCCTATTTATTTGTTTGGTTTTTAATGCTATTAACTTGAATCATTTTAATAAATATTAAAGGGTGTAGCTTAAGATGGTTTTATGGGTGTTTGAGAGATAGATCAGTTGATAAAGTTCTTGCTATGTACACATGGGGACCTGAGTGAGTTTGATTCCCCAGAGTCCATGTGGAATAAACCAGGTGTGGTGGCAGCATGAGGCAGGTGTGGCATGGAGACTGCAGTAGAAGACACAGAACTCACATTCCTAACTGCAAGCAGGAAGCAGGGAGAGCAAACAGAAAGTAGGCCAAAGCTGACCCCTGCAACATACTTTTTCCAGCTAGTCTACATTACTTAAACCTGAAACAGCTCCACCTGCTGGGAACCAAGAGTTCAAATTCCTGAGACAATGGTGGACACTTTTCATTCAAATTACTACGCTAAATATAATGAGGAGAAAATATACAAAAATGCTATTCTATGTTTAGTCAAAAAGACACAAATACAAAATGCAGGCAGTGAAATCTGATAGCATTAAAGAGTAAGAGTTAAGCATCAGTAAAAGTCAATTATGGGACAATTAAGAGATGGAAGGCAAAAATGATATAGTTTTTAACCATTGGAAATTGATTATTTACAGTTAATAAATAATGTAAATGAAATAATAAAATAAAATGAAAATAATAAAAACAATTAGTAGACATAAGTGAAAATAAAATTTAAAGGGTTATTATTTTCCTTTATAGAGAAAACCAGATATTCAGGTGATTTATGTTAAGTTGTTTAGGATAGGAAGATCCAAGATGGCGGTGGCCTGCTCGGACGTATTTTGATTTCGGGGTTAACAGTCACAAGGCGGCAAGTGTTGCAGGACTCTGTACAAAGGGCACGACCCCTTCTAAATCTCACCCAGCTACCCAGGGACCACAGAAGACCCCTGGGCAGGACGCCCCTTCCCACTCTCGGACACGCAAGGAAGCCGCTGGACCCGGGAATCGGGATCACCCATCCCCCAACAGGAGAGACTCCCGGTAAGTTCCAACCTAATACCCAGCAGGTAGATTCAGAACCCATGCAGAGATAATCCCCACCCTGCTGGGCACTCCCAGGCCTCACACAGACAATCCAACTATCTGGCGAAAGGTTGCTACCCTTGGAAGTGAGGGCAGCTCCACTGCAAAGTGCCTTCAGACTGCAGATTGCAGTCTGTGAGGAAACTGACCAGTTTACAAGCCACGGGAGCGGCAAGGCTATTGAACTGCAGATTTACCCGGTACAGTAACCAACTCAGGGCAAACAGCGAGATATGTAAAACTGTCGTATATCGGACTTTTGTACTAGTACGGGCCCTTTGGGCGGGAACCAGAGCTTATTTGTACACAGATCCGCCACCTGGATTAGTTAGGTCTCCACCTGGGAGGCGGGGATGAATGACTCACCTTATAGGGAAGGAGTAAGGCAATGCTACTCCTATATTAAAGTGCCCCCTTTGGACCCAAGTCCAGAAGACAGCGAAAAAATTCCACGTGGCCACAGGCCCCAGACCAAAACAAAACAAAACAAAAAACAGAGAAAAATGTCTCCAACAAAAGAAAGCAACCCTATTCCGTCCAGCCCGAACCACCTCACCACAACAGAAACACATGAAAACGATGACAATTCTACATTATGGAAAGTGATAGAGTCCCTTCAAGAAGAACTTAAAACTATGAAGGAATTCAAAGAAGCCACAATTTTACAAGTCAAAACAACGAATAACACCATTAAAGAGCTCCAAGCCAAGGTGACTCAGGTTGAACTGGAAAAGGACAAAGCAATGAAAGATCTCCAGGCAAAAAACAAGCAGACTGGAGAAAGAAATGTACAAAACAAACAATACCATTCAAGACATGAAAGTAGAAATGGAAACAATAAAGAAAACACAGTCAGAGTTAAAAGAGGAAATGGAGAATCAAGAGAAGAGAACAGGAACTACAGATGTGAGTATCAAAAATAGGATGCAAAAGATGGAAGACAGGAATTCAGGCATGGAAGATTCGATGGAAGAAATCAGTACAACATCCAAGGAAAATGAGAAAGCTAAAAAATCTCTCACCCACAACATCCAAGAAATCAAGGACTCAATGAAAAGATGGAACCTAAGAATTATAGGCATAGAGGAAAGAGAAGACTCCCAACTCCATGGTCCAGGAAATATCTTCAACAAAATCATAGAAGAAAAGTTCCCAACCCTAAAAAAAGAGATGCCAGTAAAAACCAAAGAGGCTTACAGAACACCAAACACATTAGATCAAAAAAGAAACTCCACTCACAACATAATAATAGAAACTCCAAATGTAGAGAACAAAGAAAGGATATTAAAAGCTTTAAAAGAAAAAGGCCAAGTCACATACAATGGCAGACCCATCAGAATCACACCTGACTTCTCTTCAGAAACTTTAAAAGTTAGAAGGGCCGAGACGGATGTCCTACAAGCCCTGAGAGAACATAGGTGCCCAGCCAGACTACTATACCCAGCAAACTTCTCTATCAACATAGAAGGAGAAAACAAGATATTCCATGACAAAATCAAATTCAAACAATATCTCCCCACAAACCCAGCCCTACAGAAGATCCTAGAAGGAAAATTCCAACACAGAGAAGATAACTACAACCACGAAAACAGAGGAAATAGAAACCTCCACAGCAACTAAACAAAAAGAAACACAAGATGACCAGCTATATCAAAATAATGGGAAATAACAACCCCTGGTCACTAATATCCATCAACATCAATGGACTCAACTCACCAATAAAAAGACACAGACTTACAGACTGGATCCGTAAACAAGACCGATCTCTTTGCTGTATACAAGAAACACAACTCACGATTGAAGATAAACACTATCTCAGAGTTAAGGGCTGGGAAAAGTTTTTCCAAGCAAATGGACCCAGGAAACAAGCTGGAGTAGGCACCCTAATATCAAACAAAATAGACTTCCAAATGAAGTTAATGAAGAAAGACAAAGAAGGGCACTATATACTCATTAAAGGGAATATTCATCAAGAGGAAATCTCAATATTGAACATCTATGCCCCAAATACAAAGGCACCTACATTTAAAAAAGAAACACTTCTAAAACTTAAATCGCACATCGATCAAAACACTTTAATAGTGGGAGACTTCAACACCCCACTCACAACTATGGACAGATCATCAAGACAGAAGCCAAACAGAGAAATAATGAGTCTAACAGAGATCATGAACCAAATGGACATAACAGATATCTACAGAACAATTCACCCAACACAAAAGAATACACCTTCTTCTCAGCACCTCACAGAACCTTCTCCAAAATCGAACATATAGTTGGACTCAAAGATAGCCTCAACAGATACAAGAAAATTGAAATAACCCCTTGTATCTTATCAGACCACCATGGAATAAAGCTGGACTTCAATAGCAAAAGAATCAACAGAAAGTCTACACTCACATGGAAATTGAACAACTCTTTACTAGAAGACCACTGGGTCAGGGGAGAAATAAAGAAGGAAATCAAAGACTTCTTAAAATCCAACGAAAATGAAGACACAACATACCCAAACCTATGGTACACAATGAAAGCTGTGCTACAAGGAAAGTTCATAGCACTAAATGCCTTCAAAAAGAAAATTGTGACAGCTCATATTAGCGAATTAACAGCTAAACTGGGCGAATTGGAAAAAAAAAAAAGAAGCAAACACTCCCAAGAGGAGCAGAAGGCAGGAGATCATCAAACTTAGGGCTGAAATCAACAACTTAGAAACAAAAAGAACTATACAAAGAATCAATGAAACCAAGAGTTGGTTCTTCGAGAAAATCAACAAAATAGACAGACCCTTAGCCAAATTAACTAAAAGACAGAGGGAGAAAACACAAAAAACAAAATCTGAAATGAAAAGGGTGAAATAACAACAGACATTGAGGAAATCCAGAGAATATTTGGATCCTCCTTTAAAAATCTATACTCCACCAAATTTGAAAACTTAAGTGAAATGGACAATTTTCTTGATAGATTCCACCTACCGAAGCTAAATCAAGATCAGATAAACAGATTAAACAGCCCTATAA
>CAJQZJ010032348.1:456132-505533 GCA_907164525.1 Lophiomys imhausi | reverse complement strand
CTTGCACCAACTGCAGACAGACTGCTGTCCAAAAAGGACAAAACTTGATAGCAGGGAAGTCGACAGCCTAACTCTGCCAAGACAGGGTAGGTAAGTCCTTCATAATCCCTGCTCTACAACAAATGTCTGTCATAGAAACAGGACCCAAAGGCTGAAGACTGATGCAGGAATGTATGGAGAGAAAATGGGAACTGTCCAGGCAGTCATTGGTATGTCCTTTCTTAGTTTTGGAAGCTGCAGGCCCTGCACTTCCTATATAAACAAATATATTTATCCCTGTCAGGTCTCTGAGGTGGTTGAAGAATAGACAGCTAGAGTCTCATAGCTAAATTTTGAGTTGTTTAGGAATCAAGAGGGTGTTATAGATCTTAGAAGATACTCTTAAAAGTGTGTTGTAAGTTAGTATGAATGTTGAGTCAGATATAGACCTTTAAACACATGGAGATGGTTAGATGGTAGAATGTTAAAGTCAGGGGCCAAATATGTATAAACTGGACATTGGGAAGGTATACTGGGCCATTTAACTCTCATAAATGTGGCATATTTATATCTGTTGTTTTGTATAATACTTACTGTTATAAGAGAAGGAACCATCTGTTGGACTGAAAGGGGAAACTTCTGGGGGGAAGAAGGACGAAGGGAGGGATAGGAAGGGGGAATAGGGAGGGGTTTGTGACTGAGATGTAACTTGAAGAAAAAAAAATAAAGTATTTATAAAAAAAAAGAGAGAAAGAGCTATTTGTTGGACTGAAAGGGGAAACTTTACGGGGTAATAAGATATACCTTAAACTTAAAAGAACAAAAAAGGGAAGAGGATGGGGTTTGAGGGTGGGAGGATGGGGCTGGAGGGAGGAATAGGGAGGGGACTGGGATTGAGATGTAACTTGAAGAAATAAAAAATAAAGGAAAAAAAGTTATTTAGGATAAAATTTCAGGATTCTGCATTTGGTAAAGGGAAAAGACAAGAGTATGCTGATTTAGTGCAGTCATCACTGCACATGTATGGGCCTTCTTCTATTCATCCATCTTAGGGTGAACACTTTTCATAAGGAAAGTTTATAAAGTGATCTTTTCCTTTTGCATATGTTTCTTCTGAATCATCTTTTCTTTCACAGCTGTCTTCCTTTCTTCAGATGATTGCTTTTCCTCACCTGTAAGAGCAGACCAAATGCTGATCACAAGCTTCGGATATAATGGAATTTATTTTCTCTGGCTTAGTAGCTTTGTGATCTGCCTGGCCTTTTTGTGGATAAAATTACTAAATACTGTTACATTTTTCCTTATTGTTCAGTTTTCTAGAGAACCATATTTTAAATCTGATATCTGAGAAGTTTTTTCCTGTGTGTGTGATCCTGGTAGGAAAAGGGAACCTGGAAACCTCAACATCTCTTTTCACAAACCCACACCAATTCTCCAAGAATGCTTGCTGTTCTCAGGGTTCCCTGCTGCAGAGACAGTCTCAGTTGTCCTCGTTAGGGACCAAACCTTAGATAGGGAAGATGCTGCATGGTATGGGCAGTGAGCAAAGGGATAGGGCAGGTTGAGTCATGCCTGCCTTTAGTTCCAACTTTACCAGCATTTGGATGTAGTTGGCATATTCATCCCCGTGCCTGTCTGGCATCACTGTCCAGGAGCTTTCTATATCTGGTAGTTCAGTTACCACTCACCTAGCTGCTTTCAGGTTCTTTTTAAAAAAATATTTATCTATTACTTCTGGTTATATCTTCATCACAGTGCCCTCTTTCCACCCCTCCCAGTCCTACTACCCTACTACCACCCCCCCAACCCTCTACCCCCTATCCCTTCCAACCCACTCCTCTGGAGTAGAGTATCCCTACATATCAGTCCCCTGCCCCAGTTCAGCAGTCATATGAGGGCCAAGAGCCTCCTCATACACTGGGGGCCTACAAGGCAGCACCACTAGGGCAAAGTGACTCATCGATAGGAAACAAAATCTACATTCTTGTTCCCCTTGGTGCATTGGTTGTAGTATAGTTATCCTGTACTATACGGCTAAAATCTGATTATAAGTGAATAGATGCCATGTGCATCCTTCTGAGCCTTGGTTAGCTCACTCAGGATGAGCTTCTCTAGTTCCGTCCATTTGGCTGCAAATTGCATGATTTCATTGTTTCTGATGGTTAAGTAGTATTCATTTGTGTAGATGTACCACAGTTTTTTAATCCATTCCTTGGTTGAGAGACATCTGGGTTTTTTCCAGTTTCTAACTATTACAAATATGGCTACTATGAACATAGATGAGGAAACTTCCTTGTGATTTGGTGAGGAATCATTTGGATGTATACCCAGAAGTGGTATGGCTGGGTCTTGAGGTAAAGCTATTCTAAGTTTTCTAAGATATCACCAGACTGATTTCCATAGTGGTTGTACAAACTTGCACTCCCACCAACAACGGAGGAGTGTTCCCCTTTCTCCACAACCTCGCTAGCATGTGCTGTCATTTGAGCTTTTGATCTTAGCCATTCTGACAGGTATGAGATGGAATCTCAGAGTCGTCTTGAGTTGCATTTCTCTGATGGTTAAGGATGCTGAGCATTTCTTCAAGTGTCTTCAAGTTGGATATTAGCCCTCTGTTAGATGTGGGGTTGGTGAAGATTTTTTCCCAATCTGTAGGCTGCCGTTTTGTTCGAATGACAGTGTCTTTTGCCTTACAGAAGCTTTTCAGTTTCATGAGGTCCCATTTATTGATTGTTGGTCTCAGGTCCTGAGCTGTTGGTGTTCTGTTTAGGAAGTTGTCACTTGTGCCAATGAGTTCGTGGGTTTTCCTCACTTTTTCTTCTAATAGATTTAGTGTGTCCAGCCTTATGTTAAAGTCTTTGATCCACTTGGACTTAAGTTTTGTACAAGGTGATAAGTATGGGTCTAATTTCATTCTTTTACAAGTTGACATCCAGTTGGACCAGCACCATTTGTTGAAGATGCTGTCCTTTTTCCATTGCCCTTCTTTATACAAAAAATAAATGGGCTGAGAAAGCATTTAGGGAAACAACATCCTTCACAATAGCCACAAACAATATAAAATACCTGGGGGTAACTCTAACCAAGCAAGTGAAAGACCTGTATGACAAGAACTTCAAGTCCTTGAAGAAATAAATTGAAGAGGCCATCAGAAGTTGGAAAGATCACCCATGCTCATGGATAGGTAGGAAGGATCATCTTAATAAAAATGGCCATTCTGCCAAAAGCAATATACAGATTCAATGCAATTCCTATCAAAATGTGACCACAATTCTTTATAGATCTGGAAAAATCAATTCTCAACTTCATATGGAATAACAAAAAACCCAGAATAGCTAAATCAATCCTGTACATTAAAAAAACATCTGGATGTATCACCATCCCAGATGTCAAGCTGTACTACAGAGCAATAGTAATACAAAAATCATTGGTACTGGTATAGAAACAGACCAGTGGATCAATGGAATCAAATTGAAGACCCAGAAATGAACCCATACACCTATGGTCACTTAATTTTTGACAAAGAAGACAAAACCGTACAATGCTTTCAGGTTCTAAATGGTTCCTACATTCACCTATAATAGAGATACTTTTATTCTTGCAGATTTCTGGTTTCTTAAAAAGAAAATCACTTCACCCATCTCTATAGAAGCTTGGAGTTAAGTGGGGAGACATCGTATCTGTAATGCATCCTTGCAACCAACTGTCCCAAAAATATGGAAAAGTGGAGATATGTGCTTATGTAAGGGTTTTTAGTTTTAAAAAGCTACTACTCAATAATCTCAGTTTCATAAAATTAATTTACATTATCACAGAAATCACTGAAAATGCACATCGATGTGTACTGGTAAGACTGGCTCAGATTTGACTTCATGCTCACTTTTATTTTCTTATTGATCTTGATTGCTAAATTTTAGTGACAAATATTAGTATTTAAAGTGAAAAACACATCAATTCTACACTAAGAAGTAAAAAGAGTAGAAAATAACTGAAACTTTTAATTGTTTGATTCACATGAACAAAACATCAGTATTTAACAAACAGAGCATGTTGAATAAAAGTTATGTGTTTTCAAATAATGTCCTGACTTCTTTCTAACAGAATGTTGCTCCTTAGTGTCCAGTTGCTTCCTGCTGGGGGATGCTTGGTTTGGTTACAATAGAGAAAACATTTTTCTTCACAACTCTGTCTAAAGAATGTATTATTGCAAATCTCCCTTAGAAATCAGCCCAAAACTTTGTCTTGCTAAAAAAGCAAACTTTCTATTTTTTGCTAATAAGAAATAAGCTTTTCCTCCTCTGAAACTTTAGCTTCTGGGTAGAACAGAAGAAAGCAGTGTGAGCCTCAGTTGGTAAGATGCAACTGAATCTGATTTTGAATAAATCTCCATTCACAATGAGTTCGGGAACACACTTGGGAGGAGGGAAGGGGTAGACAGGCTTTTAATTAAAGGCTCCAGAGGATTTGATGGCACCCAGTTTTACTCTCTGATTCATGTTCATTTGTCATTGCTGTTCTCCTTTTAGAGTAAGTTGGACAAGGGCAGACTGGGAAGGCATACTGTTTCCACATTTGTCTTTGAATTTCCTTATTGTGAGTGTGCATTAGAATTGGAGATGAGACTCTTGGTGACTTGTAAATTTCCAATAGAAAACTAGGAAATTGAGCATCCAGAAAGCCAGGAAAAGATGTGAAGCGCTACCTCGAAAAGCCCTTACTTCTTAGACTGCCCTCCATACAGTACCTGCAATCACCCTCTGCCAGTCTGAAGACTCTGGCTCACAAACTTTTCAGCTTAGCAGAAGTTCATTTTCCCTGTTGGCGTCCTATACTTATGCTGAAGTATGCCTGTGACTTCTTATACCAGATTTTCCAGCAGAATGCTGATATATGAGTTTCTATTCTACTGCAGTTCCAACCCAAGGCTATCAGTTCTTTCTGTGGTGAAGCTCTTAATGATTTAAAAGCATTCCGTACACCTTAGTCTACCTGGGCAGCACTGCAGTTATAATCTTACAGTAGCTCTGCTCACTGAATCACTACTAGATATGGCAACCTATGTAAATTCTTTTCTTTTTTTTCCCCTAAAAGTCTTAATTGACAGATAAAACTGTATATATTTATCTTGTGCATCATATTATCTCCACAATATAACCTGACTAAATCAACTCAATTGACACATCTCACTTACGTTTTCATGATAAGAATACTTAAAATCCACTTGCTAAGGCATTTTCGGAATACAATGTCTTTTTACTCAGTGTGGCTTCCATTTATGACTATACAATAGTCAAAATGACAGAACACCAGAGTTCATGAACTTCCAATGTGCATCTAAAGACTGTGTATTTTACCCAGCTCCTATCAACCCCAGTTCCTGATAACCGCTATTCTCTTTGCCGTGAGATTATCTTTCTTTTGGGTTCCATACACAGGTGAGTGTGTGATATTTGATATGTCTTTCTGTCCCTGGCTTATTTAAGGTAGCATAATGAAACAAACATAAGTAGCAAACACTGTGTATTATATTATGAGTACACACACATTTGCCCACACACATCATTATGCTTCCTATTATATACACAAATTTGTAGTTTGCATTTTCTTTATTCATTCACTCATCACTGAACACTTAGGCTAATCCCACAACTTAGCTATTGTAGTCATGTTACACTGGATGCTAGAGCACACGTGCTCCAACATATTGATTTCAATTTCCTGGAAACTGAAGTATATACCAAGAAGTGGGATTGCTGAGTCAGATGGTATTTCTAAGTTTTTAATGTTTTGAGCAATCTTCATACAGTTTTCCATATGGATATATCAGCTATAGCCCCACCAATATAATTTAAGGGTTTGTTTTACTCTTCAACCTAGTCAGCACTTACTTTCTTTACAATGGCCATTGTAATTGGGTTGAGATCCTGTCTGTCATTTTGATTTGTTACCCTGCTGTGTAATGACAGTGAACATTTTGTCATATGTTGGTAGATCTTATGGGTCTCTTTTCAGCAGCATCTGCTCAGTTTACTTACCTAATTTTAATTATAATGCTTGTTTTTCTGCAGTTAAGGTTTTGAACTCCTTATATGTTCTGGTTATTAACGTTCTAGTGTGGGGAATAGTCAACAAATATTTCCTTCCTCTCTACAGTTTTTCTATTCATTCTGTTGTGTTACCTCTCTAATGCAGAAGCTTTTCACTTTTGTGTAACCTAATTTGTTCGTTTCTGCTTTGCTTCATGGAACTTGGTTTCCTGGTGAGCAGATCATCCTCTATGCAATGTCTTGAAGCGTTTTCCTCATGGTTCACTGTCTTAGTCACTGTCTTATTACTATGAAAAGATACCAAAGCAGTTTACTTATAGTTTCAGGGGATGGTTCCATAGCCATCATGGTGGGGAGAGTCCCAGCAAGCATGCACTGGAGCAGTAGCCAAGAGCATACATCTCATCTGGTTATAAGCACACAGCAAAGACAGAAAGGGAGAGAGAGAGAGAGAGGGGATGGGGAGGAAGGAGGAAGAAAGAGAGGGAGAGGAAGAGGGAGAGAGGGAGAGACTGGGCCTGGTGTAGGCTTTTGAGACCTCAAAGTCCAGCACTATTGGCACACCTCGTCCAGCAAGGCCTTTCTTATCCTTACTAAGCAATCTACCTACAAAGGACAGTGCACTTATGGGACCATTCACATTCTAACCAAATAATTCTCTCTGGGGATGGGGGGTCATTTTAAATCTTACACTTAGATCTTTGATCCTTCTGATATGATTTTTACACAGGGTGCTTACTTTGTTTCTCTCAACATGTGGTTGCCTCTGATCTCTGAAAAATGCCTATGTTCCAGCATCTCCTTTATTTCCTGTATTCTTCCACGGTTATCCATTTGATAATTCAGATGGTTACCTGTCTTTTTTTTTCCATGCTTGTTTGTTTGTTTGCTTTGCTTTGTTGTTGTTTGTGCCAAGGAAAGGGTGATGTTGGGTGCATCATTTAAAATTTAAAATAGCCATTTAAAATCCATTGTTACCATTCTCACCTTGAAAATTATTATTTCATTCTTATGAAGTATAGGTAAAACACAGAATTTTAGGATTGAAACACATATGTAATATTGATTTTAATACATCTCTTCAGATATACTTCTAGGTCACATCCACTCACTCATTTCCTGGCAGTGTGCATGGAAGTACTTTGTGCACAAATTTTTGCATTAGAAATTCACTAAATTACAAAGTATTTGATAATTGCCATTCTGTTAACTTTTCTTCTATTTTTTTGGTTTCTAATTGTTATATATACTTTTATAACTTTTAAAATATGCTTCATATTGATTCTTGTTCTATGGAATGTTTATTTCCCTAGCAATAAGACTTTCTTCAAATTTATTTTACTATATTAATAGAACCTTCTGAGGTCTCCTAGGTTTACTAGTCCTATTTTTGTCTCTTTTTTATATTTTCTGACACCTTTGATTTTTAGTACATCTATTATGGGCAGCATAAGACTTTGCTTTTTAGAATTCAATTAGACAGTCTTGTGATGAGAATGTTAGTCCCTTTGTGTATCGCCTTTTGTATCACTGGGCTTTATTTTCCTTGTCTATTAGTTTTCTTCTTGTCTTACTCCACCACTCTTTGCCATATCCCCTTGAGATAGAATCCTCACTGAATTTCCCCTAGGGTAATGGCCAGAAAGACCTAGCCATCCTCTTTTTCCTGCATCCCAAAGTAGGGCTGGATTTATGTGTGCACAGAGCCACACTTGTTTTTTTTTTTTTTTTAAATAACATTCATTTATTAATTCAAGTTACATCTTGATCACAGCCACCCCTCTCCTCCCCTCCCGGCCCCACCCTCCCACCATCTATCTCCTTCACACCTATCATTCTCCTCTAGTGTGGGGGACCCCACATACCAACTCCCTGAGTTCATCAGTCACATAAGGGCTAAGAGCTTCCTTTTGCTCTGGGGCCTGATATGGCAACTTAGCTAGGGTAAAGTGTCCCACTAACAGATAATAAAGTCCATGACTGAGCTCCCTCCCCCCACTTGCTAGGGGATCTGTATGAAGACCAAGTTGCCTATTCTTTATATTTGTATAGGTCTAGTCTAAACTTCTTTCTTCTTTTTTTGGTTAATGTTTAAGTTTCTCTAAGTCTCTAGGGGCCTAGATTGGTTGGTTCTGTTGATCTTCATGTGGTGTTCTTGTCCCCTCTGGGCCTCTCTATTCATCTTCCCTCTCTTAGGGGCCTGAATTCAGGTCCTCATACTTGTGTAGTGGGTGCTCTTACCCACTGAGCCATGGCTCCATCCCTTGGATATGTTCCTTAAAAGCTGTCATTGTGATTTTGTGGTGCAACCAAAGTTGGTAAGTATAGACCCTGAGCCTGAGTAGATAATCATGTTGTTTTTCCTACAATTCTTTCTCCTTCCTCCTGGATGTGGGTTATTGCTACTGAGTTCTCTTCAGCTTCACAGATTTCTTTTAACCAAGATCTCAAATCTGTTGAGTCTGTTTAGTATCATTTTCATTTTGCAAATTATACTCTTAAAATCTAAAATTTCTACCTATTTCCCCCTTATGATATCTGTTCATCTGCTAAAATGTTGCTGTTTTGTTTGTTTTCTTCATCATGAGTGTATTTTTTTTCCAAATCACATGGTGTTTTTTTTCTTTTTGTTAGTGCAATATATAATTCTGACTTTAGATTTTATTATTGATGGGTTTTGTTTGAAAGCAATAATTATGTATAATGTATTGTATTTGCTCTCACTGTGTGTTTGTCCTAAGGGTTCTAAATTGCCTGGGCACAAAATTTGTCAGCCATTTAGAAATGCAGAGTACCTGTTAAACTCAGATTTCAATCCCTACACACACTCAAACTCATCTCTCTGAACCATCACGTCCCCCTATACCTACACTCAACCCCCACATTCACTTTCCCCATGCCCACACTCACTTCCCACACTCTCCCTCACACACACACACACACACACACACACTCACACTCACCACACACACACTCACACTCACCCCTTACACACACTCCCCCTCGTGCAGTAATAACTCCAGCATCACCTGCATACAGTCTACCTGTCAAATTCAATTTGAGGTCTCCACATTGAAGGAAATACACGGGAGCAATGGTGTTGCAGAGTCTCATTTTAACTGGGTACAAGGCACTTGTTAATTAATTAATTAATTAATTAAAATTGTTTTGAGACAGGATCTCACCATGAAACTCTGACTAGCCTTGAAGTAACAGCAATCCTCCGCCTATGCCTCTCTAGTCAAAGACATGTGGCCCTGCACCTAGCTGTTATTATTATTTTAATGAGGAACAACTTCTTTTGTTCTTAAGTTCATTTGATCATTTTTATAATGATTTCATTTAGTTTCTGCTGTTTGTCTGCATTAAAGAAGGAGCTAACTGCTAAGTTGCCCAAACAAGTTTCTAAGTACTACCTTCTCAAACTGGAAAAAAAAAAAAAACCAGCTTAGAATACAAGTGTGAGTTAGAATACTTGTGGTGGTATGGATTGTCTTTTGGGTATATGCCCAAGAGTGGTATAGTTGGGTCTTGAGGTAAATTGATCCTAACCATGTTCACTGAAGCTTTCTTTATTCATAATAGGCAGAAACTGGAAACAGCCTAGATGTCCCTCAACTGAGGAATGGATAAGGAATGTGGTATGTTTACACAATGGAGCGTTATTCAGCTATTAAAAAGAATGACATCATGAAATTTGTAGGCAAATGGGTGGAATTAGAAAAAACATCATCCTGACATGAGGTAACACAGATTCAGAATGACAAGCATGTATGTACTCACTTGTGTCAATGGACATTAGTCGTTAAGTAAGGGATAATCATACTCCAATCCAGACTCAGAGAGGCCAAGTAACAAGCAAGGCTCAATAGGGGGATGCATGTATTTCCCTGGGAAGGGGAACTATAATAGATTTTGTTGCAGGTGGACAGGGGCAGGTGGGAATGTGAACGAGAGAGATTAGGCGGGAGGGTGGGGTGGTGAGAGGGAAGGAGAGAGAAAGTACTGGGAGAGACAACTGGAACTGGGGGTCATTCTGGAGTGATATAGATACTTAGTGCAGTGGAAAGTCCCTGGAAGCACTGAGAGTAACCCTAGTGAAGTGTCCTAGTAATAGGGGATAAGGAGGCCAAACTGGTCTATAGTCAGGCAATACACCTAGCGGTGGGACTGGGACATCAACTCAGTCACAAAACTTTCAATCTACAATCTGTTCTGCCTGGAAGATATGCTTGGGTAATGGTGGTGCAGAACGTGTGGGAGTGGCCGATCAATGACTGGTGCAACTTGAAGCCCATATCATGAGAGGGAGCCTACCTTGACACTGTCTGTCCAAATTTGAACCAGAATCAGGACAACCCCGAGACCCAACATAGAACCAAACATGACTGAATAATAATAATATGACTGAATAATAATAGTAATAATAATAATAATGATGATGATAGTCCAATAAAATGACTCCTAATAATATTGTGCTATACTCATAGATTGCTGACTAGCCTAATTGACATGGGAGGAGTGTAATTCAGCAACAGATGGGAGCAAATTCAGAGACCCACAGACAAACACTAGGCAGAACCAGGGGAATCCTGAGAAAAGGTGGGGGAAGGATTGTGGGAGGCAGAGGGGAGAAGATAGCACAAGAACATGGTCCACAAAATCAATTAGACAGGGTTCATAGGGTCTCACAGAGAGTAAAGAGACAAATATGGACCCTTTGTGGGTCTGAGCTAGGTCCTTTGCATATACTTTGTGGTTGTGTAGCTTAGTGTCCTTGTGGGACCCCTAACAGTGGGAGCAGGGGCTATCTCTGAATCTTTTTGCCTGCTCTTGGGACCCTTTCCCTCCTGCCTGGTTGCCTTGTCCAGCCTTGATATGAGGGATTGTGCCTAAGTCTTGTGCCTACTTATATTGTATCTTGTTAGACCATGTTCAGTGGATATTCCAGGGAGGCCTGCTCTTTTTTGTTTTTTGTTTTTTTTTGTTTTTGTTTGTTTGTTTTAAGGGAAATGAAGGAGGAGTGGATCTCAGGGAGAGGGAATGTGGGAGGGAGGGGCAACTGTGGTCAGGATGTAATGTGTGAGAGAAGAATAAAAATTAAAAAATATGTGTGGAAAGAAATTCCTTTCTATAAATCTGTATGATGTGCTTGCATTTAACCTAAGTATTACTCCAGAATCAAAGGGAGTTAGGATTAAGATGTAGAAGTTACAGTTAAACTGGACATGCTGTGTCATAGAGCCTAGGTGTACAGTACATTGTAACATCCGGGTCTCCTCAAGTGTTATCCTGGATGTTGCATAACAATGAGCTTGTCTAAAGATGTGTTTCTCAGAGCTCAGACCAACCATGAGCTACTCATGAGTAAATATACATTGCTTGGCATATGGCATATTCTAACTGGGTTCTTTGTTACATATACCTCATTTTCCCCCTAAATCACAAGATAAAGGGAATGAAGATAAAGAATATCATTGTTCTCACATCCATTTTTAGTACTTGTTGTTTTTGAAGAACAGAGCAATTGAGTTAATATACAATTGTTTTGCAACTAACTAGCTTAACTGAATGAGTCTAACAGATTTTTTTTACTAAAGTATTTTCATTCCATTCAGTTTGATCAGAGAACTCTTCTCTCTGCTGACATTTATTTCTCCTGAATTTTCTCATTTCATTGAACTTTGCTAAAAGAGCATCACAAATAGTACTGAATGAAAATTATACCAAGAAGTGCCCATTTAGCAGCTAATCTCTTTGTAAATACATTTCAAATAAGCATTTGAACAAATATTCCTAAGTTATTTATCTTAGGTATCAGATAAATAGCCTTTATCATACATAAAGACTTTAATCCCAGTCATCTTAATAGTGTTTATTCAGAATGACTCACCATCTATTAAATGCCTCTAAAGCAGTTATTGATGTAATCGTATTTACTTTTATACTTAAGTACGTGGATAGAAAGATTTATGGAAAGTGTCTCCTGATGAATCCTTTTTATATTGCTTGACTAAACCTTTTTTGATCTCACTGAACTATTCTTGTTTTGCACAGTGGAAATCTATATGCTAAACATCTAGTTAAGCCTCTTACATCATTATCTGTAAGTGAAGATAAAAAAATAGAGTCAATTTTCTTTTAACATGGCATTCTTGTCAACTTGATCTCTAAATTCAGTAAATATTAATAGTTTTTGAGACTTTTTAAATTGATGCTGACAAAAAAAAATCGTTAAGCATAACAGCTAAACAAAACATTGGAAAATCCAGGAAAGAATTGAAAAGGAAGAAAAAATTTAAAACTTTAACTATTTGCTTTCAATTTTTTTCTTTGAAGACAATGTTAGTGACAGACTGGATAATTTCCTCTCAGTCAATGATTCTAGTCAATGGATAATGTTTGTAACCTGATTTAAATATTAAGTAGTATATATGTGATTGAAAAAAGTTAAATTATGTTGGGAGCCATTTGTAGAAATGATTAATTAAATTGTTTACCAATATTTATATTATTTTTAATTGGTTGGTGGTTGTTAATTCTTTAAGCAGCCATTATAAAAGAGCACACAGAGACCACATGGATTTTAGCAAGTCTTGGCCTGAGTTGTGCAATCTTAGCCCATCTAAACTAGCTCTTAAGTCTATTACCCAAATATGACCCCATGTATACATACATACATCCCCTTGAACTGCCATTTTCCACAATATGCCGATGTTCCTGGCCATATGGAATAAGGTTCTTTTTCCTAACCCATGGTGTGTGCCTCCTTCTTCCTGCTGCTCCTGGTTGGAATTCTTTCTTCTTCCTGCTGCTAGCTGGAATGTTTGAATCCTCTGTCTAAAGTGCAGGCTTCCTGTTCTAATCTCAGGAAGTCCCACCTTTCTCTGTCTTTGCCCAATCTCAGGCCTTGGCATTTTATTTAACCAATCAGAGTCAATGTAAGTAACAGACAGCAAACAGGACCAATTAATTAACATTTAGAATGCTTAACACTACCCCAACAATTCCCTTCTTTTGTCTAAAAAAAAGCTAATTTTTTAACTCATCAGTAGAAACAATAAGAACAAATATGAAACAATCAAGAAAAGCATATATAAAAGTTACACACATAATGTTTAGCCTATTTGTATCAGGCAATCTTGAAGAAGAAAAAAATCATCTTGGTGTGCCTAAAGTTCTGAACCTAAATAATTTCTATCATATCCTATATTTATAAACCTAAATACTTTATTTAGACTTGAAAATATCCTTTTAAATTTTGAACAACTCAAGTTCAATTGAAATCTTATAACTATTATGCCTTCAACCCCATCAAAGACATAAGAAGGGATAAAGTTATTATTTGAGTGAATAGGAAGCACAGAAGAGCTGCTTCCCAAAAGAAATATGACAGTTTGTTGCCTAGACAGTCCCAAATATCTCTTGATATCGTTGGAGCATCATCTTCAGCCTTCTGGCCAACCATTTTTCACAGACTAAATTTGCAGCAGGAAATAAGGATTTTCCCATTCTGTCTCTGCAGAATCAGGATATCTACTTACCTGCATTTAAGCTATGGTCCATGATGGACTGTACAAAGTCTGTTGAGAGAACAGGGGCATTTTTGCCCAATAGTAATTATCTCCTGATGGGAGATTTCTTTTTGAGGAATTATCTCCTGATGTGAGATTTCTTTTTGATGCTCATTGCCTTCTTCTAAGTCAAATGGGAGCTGTCAGGAGCTGACTGTCTTAAGTCAAACAATTCTTAAAATAATAAAAACATATTTAAATGCCATTTTATGTATGCCTCTTGAGGGTTTTGAAGACATCTATTGATTTATTTATAAATCTATCTATCATCTATCTTCTATCTATTTTTGAACAAGAAAACTGTATATTTTAACCATTTACTATCTGTTTAACCTATTAAGTCTATTTTGTGATAAATTAAGACTAGCATTTGACATGACCAGAAGCTTGACTGGCCAACAATTAACCTGTATTACCCAGAATCCTAAATAGATTTCAATAGCAACCCATAAAAGGATTGGAAGTAAACCTATACTTTTAAATGAGTTGTATAGGCACAATACCTCATATAAGAGTTGAAATATACTTATGTGTAAACATATAAAATTCTATACTAATGAATCAAACTTAATCTTATTTTTGTATCAATATACACAATTCTATACCAATGTATCAAAAGATAACCTTATTTAAAGAATAACAATAGTTTTGAGTTTTATAACAGATTCAATAATCTATCCTTATATCTTTTCATTTCTATATTATATACATATATCCCCCCTCTTTTTTCTTTTCATGTCTTTCCCCCATATAAGTGAGAAAGAAGGATAGAGAAAAGAAAAAGAAATAGAAAAGTCCTTGAATCTAATCTCCTATATCTTGCTTCACAAGACCATGTAACAATTTGTAACCATTCCCCTTAAACAACATCTAACATCCACCAATTTTGGAAATGGGATGTCGCTCTCTTAAAATTGCTTCCTGCTGAATTGGGATGCAGAAAACCTGTTTGGGGGTCCAAATAAAATGGAAAAAATGGTTAATCAATTTAATAGTAACACTTCTTGTCCAGTCTCTATATGCTCAACAATTTGAATGTCCTGAGCAGTTTGTAGTTCGAAGTTGGTCTTTGGGTAGGAAAGTTCAGGGCTTTATTGAAGTCCTGTCTGGAATAGTCTTTGAGGCTGGGCCAGCTCAGCAAGCTGTTTGAAGTTGTTCTGGATGCAGATTTTGAGGAAACAGCTATTGAGGCAGTTTATGAGGTGGGATCATTTGGGTTACTTGTCTTATCTTCTTTGGACTCTGGTCCTGTTGTTCTGAAAATATATAATTTCTCACAAGTAACATATGGTTCTGCAATTACCAAAATGCCTTGGATGTGCAGGATGCACAAATCAATTAAGGAATATTTTCTGTTCTTTAAACAGAAGAAAGACATTTGTAAGTCTCCATTCATGCCATATAAAAGCATGGCATGTAATAGTATTACATATATATGCTATATATAATCTATTTAAAATTAGAAAATACAGCATAAGACTGTATGGAGTTTATATTCTCCTCTACAGTTGACATAAATTTATTAATTGATTAAAACAGGTTTATTCTGTGTTGTTCTGACTTTTTGTGGATTAGGTTGGCCTCAAACTCAAAAGGAAACAATCTGTCTCTGCCTTTGTCTCCCATGTTTTGGGAACAAAGGTATGCATTTATATATTTCTTCTTTCATTTTCTCCTTTCTTTGGAAATTTACTTTCTATGTGGATATATCCTTATAGAGACAGTTTCTCTTTGTAGCTTGGGCTGTCTTGATTTGCTCTGTAGAGCTCTGTAGATTAGATTGGCCTCAAACACACAAGGAACCCGTTTTGTCCTTGTCTCCCAAGTTTTGAGATCAAGGTATGAATTTAAATGATTGAATTACCCTTATTAAACAATAACATTAATTAAAGCATTTTTTGTATTAGTTTGAGTTCCAATTCTCCCATGGAAACACCATTATTAAGGAGATTGGTGCAAAATAGCATGCATGATATGCTATTTTATGTTAGCTTTTCTTAATTGTCGGCTGTGTGAGTCATGCAGTTTGCATGTTCTTCCCAAGCCTAACTCTGGGTTCTTACATTGGTTAACAGAATATTTCTCTCTCTCTCTCTCTCTCTCTCTCTCTCTCTCTCTCTCTCTTTTTCCCCAGAGACAGGATTTCTCTGTGTATCCTTGTCCTGGACTCACTTTGCACACCAGGATAGCCTTGAACTCACAGAGATTAGCCTGCTTCTGCCTCCAAAATTCTGAGATTAAAGGTGTACACCACCACACCCAGAAATTAACTTATGTCTTTTAGGGGTAAAATGCCTCTGGAAACCAGTTCTCCAGTGGGAGCCCCACACCTGAGACTGGCTTGTGACCCCTTTCTCTTTACATAAATTTGAGATTATCTGTATTTATCTATTAGATCAGTAAGGACACTATTAAATTTAACATCAAGGAAAAAATATGTCATTTTTGAATTCTAGACTGTCTTTAGTAAGCAGTCTTATCTTATCAGCAAGGTTCCCCCCTGCCTTCATTGTTTAAACCAGGCTGGTCTAGAATCCAGAGATCTGCTTGATTCTTCCTCTGTTATGGTGGGATTAAGGGATTAAGGGCATGTGCCAGTATCACCCTGCTCAATTATTTCACTTAAATCCCAGATTTTGTATCTCTGTAACCTAGAGAGCAACCTTGAACTGTAATAACAATTCGAAATCTGCCCAAAACCTTCAAAAATCTTGTTTGTTTTAGCAATGCCAAACCAGGAAAATATCCTTTCTATATCCTGATATAGGAAAATCAAAGACATCTAAACAAAAATCAAGCAAAGAAACAACATTCCAAAAGCCTTGGCATATCTAACCATGCCATCCCATGCTGCAATTAAAGCTGTGTTTGTTATTCCTTGAATTCTAGTTGCAACTGTATTTCACTGGTGGGCCAATACCAGAAACTCCTGACAGGCACTTAACCCAGGGAGCTCTTAGCTCCAGCTGCCATTAATTTTGCCTTATTTATCAGGAAAGGCATCCCTCTTTCCTTCATTATCTTTGTTGGCAATTTAGCATTCCATCTGTAAAGTCTTTCCTTTAAGACTATCCTAGTCTGAACTTTCTCAAAAAAGATATACAAAACCACAATTTTCAGGGTAAAAATCATTTGCATGCTAAGAGGAACAAACTCAATTGGAATACAAAAGTATTGAGGCATTTTGAATTCCTCCATTTTTAATCTAGGCTATTAATTTTGCTCTCAGGCTCTGTTTAGAAGGCTGCCGTTTTTTTAGTACATAAGGAGAGCTAAGACTTAGCTCTCAGCCTTTGCTGCAAGGCAACAGCTTTTGTTAAGGTAGCCGCACCTTTGAAATGCATTTGAGTTCATTCCTTGCTCTTGGGCTAGGAAACCGGCTTTCACTAAGGCCTTCTTACACTGTAAGCATGGATTCTAATTGCCCTAGTTGGACGCCATTTGTTAAATATATATATATATATATATATATATATATATATATATATATATTTATATATATATATATGGCTAATTAAACTATTTAACCAGTATTTATATTATATTTAATTGGTTTGGCAGCTGTTGTTAATCTTTAACCAGACATTAAAAAAAAGCACACAGAGACCACATGGATTTTAGCAAGTCTTGGCCTGAGTTGTGCAATCTTAGCCCATCTACACTAGCTCTTAAGTCTATTACCCAAATATGACCCCATATATACATACATCCCCTTGGACTGCCATTTTCCACAATATGCCGATGTTCCTGGCCATGTGGAATGAGGTTCTTTTTCCTAACCCATGGTGTGTGCCTCCTTCTTCCTGCTGCTCCTAGTTGGAATTCCTTCTTCTTCCTGCTGCTAGCTGGAATGTTTGAATCCTCTGTATAAAGTGCAGGCTTCCTGTTCTAATCTCAGGAAGTCCCACCTTTCTCTGTCTTTGCCCAATCTCAGGCCTCAGCATTTTATTTAACCAATCAGAGTCAATGTAAGTAACAGACAGCAAGCAGGACCAATTAATTAGCATTTAGAATGCTTAACACTACCCCAACAATATGTATTGAGTACCACATAGTATCTATTTATATGTACAATTTTTACATTTTAAGGTCAATTAAAATAAATGTAATCATATTTACTTTTATATTTAAGTATATGAGTAGAAAGATTTATGTCAAGTATCTCCTGATGAATCCTTTTTTATATTGCTTGAATAGAACTTTTTTTTTATCCCACTGCACTGTTCTTGCTGTGCACAGTATTTAACAATATTTGATTTTGAAATTTATAGCCAAGAAGAGAGGAATTTACTCTTCTTGGTTATAGATGAACATATTTAGCTTTAAATTATTTTATTGTTTACACTTTTTTGTTATTCATTTTGTGACTTTACATGTAAAATTGAGAACTAGATTGTCAAATTCTTGTTAAAATGCTTTGGTATTATGAGTTATATTAATTCAAAAATTAATTTGATGGTACTTATAATTGAGATTCGTCAAATAGTTCCATGAGGCATTTACCCCAAATCAGACAAAGAACATGGCATCAAATGTCTCACAATCATAGGTGAAATGAATTGTAAACATTCAGTAGATGAAATCCAAAACTATAGAAGACAGATAATATGCTGTGATGCTGGGATATACTAAAGGAATTCCTGGGTGGTTTAATACTTGAATACTAATTTAAGCAATTTTATCATTTTAACAGAATATCCCAGAAGCATCTCTATACATTACATTTCTTTTGAAAGATCCTTATTTTTTTTCCATAATAGAGAAACATTACTTTTGGATGTTGTCTTATCACGTCTGCAAACTTATTTATGATTTTCTATATAAAGAAGACAATTCTCCATTATTTCAGTGGATGTCTTTTCTTTATTTTGGTTTTAGTATATCCAGTATCACACCCAACAGTGTTATCAAAAGTGTTGAAAGCAAACACAGTATCCTTGATTAACTTTTGGTGGGGAAATCATTTTAGTCTTTATCATTATCATTTGGTGATATTATGTTGACCAAAATGTTTGTATAAATCCTGAATACATTTTAGGAAGCCTTTTTGGAACCTAGATCTTAAGGGATTTTTTACTATGAACAAGAGAGATGGCTCTAGGGAAGTATTTTCCTAGGGTTGCATGATGGCTCATTGGCTAAGAGCACTTGTACAGGCAAAATGGCCAAGTTTGATCCCCAGCAACAACTTAGAAAAACCAGGCACGGTCGTGTGCCTGTATTCCCAGGGTCAGGGATGGGAGATACTGGGAGCTTACCAGCCAGCCAGCCTAGCTGAAAGGACAAGATTTTAGTTCAGTGAGAGACCTTGTCTCAGTCTCAAAGGAGTAAGGCAGAGAATGATAGCAAGCCAATGTCCTATTCTGGTCTCCCCTGTTGCGAGCATCTAAACATCTGTGTACACATGAACACACATACATGTCACACACACAAGCACACATGAAGCATATAGACAACAAAAAAGAAAGAAAAGAGAGACCAAGACAGAGACAAACAGAGTCAAAGAAAGAAAGGGGGGGGTGAGAAGAGAGAGAGAGAGAGAGAGAGAGAGAGAGAGAGAGAATATTTTTTGAATGCCTTAAGTGTTATTTTTCCTCAGTCAGGTCTAAGAGGTCTCTTTGTGTCACTTAAAGCCCCTGGCTATTGTTCTGGAACCTTCTTAAAGCTCTATCAGCATCAGTTAGCTAAAGTTCAGATATGCTGTCTTCTTAAAATAGAGTGTCTTTCTTTCTCTTAGTGGGAATTTAGAAGCCTGACAGACATATCTAGTAGACAGGCCAGCTGGTTCTATGCCAATTTCCGATGTAGTTTCTCAGCCACTCACCTCTAAGTATCTGTATTTATCTTTCTTTGTAGTGTAAGGGTCATTATAGTTTAGGGTTTTAGACTTTTCCCTCATCACTAGATCCAGTTCTTATCTTTCCCCCCATACCGACATTTTCCTTTTTATGGGCTATAAATTTCTGATAAAGAAAAAATAATACTATACAGTAAGGTTAGTCTCATCTCCCAACTGGTTCTAACCAAACAACAAAAATATAATTAAAATGAAGCAAGATTGATACTGGAGAGAGAGCTCAGTGGGTAAAATATTTGCTGCATGTGTGAAGACCAGAGTTCTGATCCCCAGAACCTACATAAATCTTGAATGGTTATGATGGCCTGCTTGTAATCCCAGTGTGGTGTGGTGGAATAAGGGATCCCTTGGGCAATCTGGCTAGCCCAAACAGTAAGCTCTGACTTCAGTGAGAGACCTACCTCAGCATATAAGGTAGAGGGCTATGGAATCAAACATCAGGCATAAAATTATGGCTCTACATAAACACACATGTGCACATACATCTGCCCACAGAAGGCCACCCATACACATACACAGGCACCCACACTACACATGAAAAATCGAACATAACGAAGTGAATGTAAAATGTGAGCCAATGTCCGACTGTAATGGAATTGAGTTCAGGGACACAGTGTGCATAGAACACCTGGGTTCAAGGATGATTTAACACTTAAAAGGATGAGTTACCAATTGGAAGTTATAATTTACCAGAATGAAGCTTCCAGTGTAGGGATGGTGAGGAAATTTCTGCTGTAGGGAAAATGGAAATTGTTTCAGGAGGTTAGGCCTCTCAAAAAATGAAGTCTAGAACCAGCCAGTGCGCCTCCAACTCAGAACACAAAGGCAATAAGCAGTCTCTGCCAGATCCAGAGACTATCCCTCCAACATAGGGAAGCAATATCTTTTACAATGATTTGGAAGGAAGTAATTAGATATGGTTAAGTTTTTGGGATCTACATTATCTAAGACTGCTCTAAGTTGTACTTGTTTTGTATTGTTTTCCTATTGATCAACTCCATCTTTCTGGCCCATGCTGTGTCTGTAGGGTGGTCCCGGGTTTCCCTCCCCAATCCCTTCATGTTCAGGAATAAAGCAATTCAGACTTTCACAAAAATGTCCCTCTTTCCTCTCCACCTCTCTGATCTGTAACCTTTATTTATCGACACATATTCTTGTAGGGAATTAGGTTAAAGAGCTAATGGTTGGATAAAATTTAAAGAGTGGGCAGGCCTGGAAGTTCAGGGTTGGAACCGTGGGTTTTCCAGCCTCAACTAGATTATCAGACACAATACTTGTTTTACATTGTTCAACAGATCCAAAATTCACATTTGAAGTTAAAAACCTATTCTTTATTATTTTAAGAATCTAAACTTAAGAACTCTTTTGTTATTGATTGTTTGCTTCGAGGCAACGTCTCACTTTGTAGTTCAGGTTGGCAAGGACCTGATTATGTAGCCTGCACTGGCCTTGAGCTCATGAACTGACAGTCCTCTGCCTGAGTATCTGCTTGCTATGATTAGAGGCAAGTGCCATCATGATTTTTTCTCAACTAAAAAATTCTTATACTTTAGTATATTTTGCCTGTAAAAACGTTATTTTCTAAGATAGACAAATTAATCCAGTGTTTGAGCAATTTAGGATTGATCAATTTTGTAAAGGGTATTTACATTTCCAGTGTGCAAACCAATGGCTTTTTCTGAAGAAATTTCCTGAACGATGCAGCAGATACCCGTGTGTTTAATACAGTCACACTTTTTAGATGTGAGGGATGGCTAGAGTCCCAGAAAGTGGGAAGGGATGCAGAAGAATGGATCCAGAGAAGATCCTTGAAAGAGCCATTTCCCTAAACAGTGTGCTTTGTTTCTCTCTTGGGACTCTCACCTAGCCTTTTAAGAAGACTCTAGTACATAAACATGTATCACATTTCCACTCTTTCCCAGGGACTTTCATAACCACATTAAATTCCATGGAGTGGCCGGAGAGATGGATCAGTTGGTAATGTGCTTCCCTTGTGAGATGGGTGCCTGAATTTGAGATCGAGGCCCCCTGTAAAACCAAACCAAAGCAACGAAGGCCGGGCATGATAGCAGATCCTTCTCTTGTCAGTAGAGATGGAGACATTGCCTCCTTCTGGCCTCCTCAGGCACCTGGGTACGCACACACAAAAATAAAAGTAAAACAAAGCTTCAAAGAAGGAAAGAAAGAAAGGCCTGCCATTGATACATGTAATAATTAAAAATGACCCAGGTTGTGTTGGATGTAAATTAAAACTGACATAGGTTGTGTTGGATTGATGACAGTTAAGTGCCAGCCAGCCTGCCCAGGTTCCTGACAGCACCTGCCTCCCTGTAACAAATGAGCCAGAAGTAGCACCCCCAGAAAGCTTTGCAAACAGCTCTGGAGCTCCTGGAGACAGCCTCGGAAGCCTGGGGGAGACATTGGGTTAATATGCCTTGATCTCATTTCAGAACCCCTTCATTCAAATATTTCTAATATTGGTCAGCCCACCTTAAGTAACAATGTCCAGATGTTTCCAGTACTGCTTCTTCCTACCTGGGATAGGTAGGAGGTGCACAGCAGTGTTATCTAGAGGCCACATGATTTAATAGAATCATGCATTTCATCTGTGACTTACTAACAGCAAGAAGATAATGACTGTCATGAGTATCAATGGGTTAATAGTAATAATAATAATAAAATCATTCATTAATCAAATAATTTAATAATTATTAATAATTTAGATATTATACTAGTCAATAAGTATATTAATAAACTGGTACCACATTTAAAAATAATAATTTAATCATTATAATAATTGGCAATCAATAATTTATCATTAAATAGTATCAAAATAATATAATATGATAATTAATAATAATAATAAATGTTGTTAATATCATCTTAGATTTCTTTTGAGGAGTTCTGCTAAAGGGCAGCTTTATCTTTCTTAGTTTGTTCTCAAGGATTTTCAAGTATAACTTTTGGAATCCAGTTTTCTTTCATGATGTGTAGGTCAATCTTGCTAAAAAGCATCAGTCTGGGGCAATCTTAATCAGAGAATTTGACCTGCTATTGCTTTTATGTCTTTCAGGGCACAGGACAGGAAGCTAATAGCAATACTGATTAATTGACAGTCATTGAAATTTATCCACTATCATAAGAAGTTACATTAATAGAAAAAGAACCACACAGTGGAAACCACAGGGTGAGATGGTATAATATCCAGGGAAATTATCTTTAAATGGAAATGTTGCTGAAATGCTTCCCTTTCATTAGTTTCAAGCATTAAATTTTATGGTACAAATAGGAGGGCAGTTGTACTCAGCCAGGGAGACTCCCCGGAAATCCTTGGCAGTGGGAGTAAGTCCCTCTGTTCTAATTTGTACTTTTTACTTACTGGGCTTCTGTTAAAGGGAAATGCATTTCCTCTCTGTAAGTGGAGGGGGAACAAACAGAAAATGGACAGAATAGGAATAGCTTTTCCTCATAAGAGTGTAATGGGATTTAGATGCCCACTCTCCTTCCCTCTCCTTACTGCCTACTTCCCCCACCCACTTCACCTGTGCTTTATAAGATTATTCTGATCTAGACCAAAAGATTTTTCCTGATACCAGTTGTCATCTCAGTGTGTGTGTGTGTGTGTGTGTGTGTGTTAAGTGCTAAACTGTCCCTGGTTGTCAAGCTTAGGTAAAGACATTCCTGCCTTAGATTCATTAAAAGGAATTCCCTTAAACATTTACAGAGTGCTTATGTTTACCTTTCAGGGGAAGATATTTCCGAAGCACTCGTAAGACCAAGTTCAATTAAAAAAATTTATAAGGGAAAGAAAATCTTTCTTTCAAAATTCCTCACTTTCACAGTTTCCTTTATTTCACGATGAGCTCTTCTTTGGGGGCGGGGGGGGGTGGTGGTGCCCTTTTTGGATTATCCATTACTTCTATTTCTTATTCAGGTATTAAAAATAGACCTTGTTTTTAAAGGTGGCTATGTACATTACAAGGTATAAAACACAAGAAAAGAACAAGGTTGTCCACAGTTACAAACAGCTCAGTTGGGCACGCCCTGGATCTGGCAAGACCTCCATTTAAGGAGACTGCTGTCACACTGCACTGAGGCACAGCTTTGATACTTGTAAGCTGTTCTTGAATTTTCCAGGCAGACTTTTACATCCCACCTCATGGATATAAAGACCCAAGTAGGTGATTTTGACAGGCCATCTCTCCGCATAGTGTAGTGATTTGCTTTAATGAGGACTAACAATGCAGAGATCACAGAATAGCGTATTGGCTGTTTTTGACAGTTGCTGTGTCTCACACAAAGGATTATGTTGCAGTATGTTAGCACGCTTCTCCTTAGCAGAAGTTACCTTTCACTTTCCTGCCCACGCTGCTTCCACAGGTATTGTCAGAAAAAAAGAGAAGTGGACACACAGGCCCTGCAGCAGGACTCGTATTCTTCCCCCGGGTATGTGAACCTTGGAATTCCACCCTCATTTAATGAGGAGCTCTGTAGCACAGAGGCCTGCATCTAGGATCTCTGCAGGCTTCATTCTCGCTTTCTAAGCAGGACCTTCTATTGCTGTGCTGTACTTAATGGTCAGGAATACGCTCTTTATATGGGGGTCTTCCTCACTCCTGGAGATACAGTTCCAAATGCAGAGGTAAGGGAGTCGACCTCCACCACCCGCTGAGGCTGCTATGAAAATATTACCTGGGGAGTAGCTGTAATTGAGAAGCTCAGAGCTTTTCAAACGAGGGAGCTGACCTCTTTTAATCTAGGTGCTGGAGTGTGCTGCTCTGTGGCAGAGGAGGGTGAATCACTCACTGTCAACTCTGCTCTTCCAGACAGTTGACTAAGGGAGTTCCACTGAGAAGGCTGAAGAAGGAACTGTGTTTCAAATGTTTTCCTTTTTCTTTTTTTTCTCTCTTGGTGGTACACATTCAATATCATGTACAAGCAATGAAAGCAAATCTACCATGTGCCTGAAAAAAATGTGTCAACCAAGAAAACTATACACTTTACAAGAATTTCTATTAGCCATCCATTGAAAATATTTGTAGAAAGAGCTAGACTCTCCAACAAGGGGGGCCCCATTGCGTGAAGCAGGAAACAGACCCAGGCCCATTAACTTAATGCCCCAATAACAGAAGCAGAATTCATTTATTTTGGTTACAGCAGATCTATTTACTCTTCAGTGAGTAGATTCTGAGGAATTCTATAGCACTTTGAAAAGCAAGACTTTGGTGTAAATAGTAAGCAGGGAAATATAATTTCAAACATAGCATAGTGACACTTCAGCACACCCAATGTCCAGATCTTGATTTATATTTGTCATTTCTTAGTAAAAGGAATAAGGACTCTTTGCATAATGGCTGATTCTAATGATGAAAATATAGGCTGTGTCTGTCTGGGGCCACTTGTACTGGTGGAGAGTAAGGGTTTGATAGTACAAAATCAAACATGGGGTGGGGACAAACAAATCAACAATAGTGACACCCAACTTCAAAGTGCTTCCAACAGCCAAAGCTGGAGCAATTCAAACAACAAAAGCATAATGACAGTATTGAGTTAAATCACAAAAATAAATATTTCTGAGTGTATACTGATACAAATAAATAGTTGAACAAATAAATAATTATGGAAGAAAGGTTCCTAGCAAAACATCCCGAAAGAACAGTTCTATGAGATAGCTAACTTGCTTTCCCTTGTATTAGGGAGTGTGGCTTAGGGATTCACTTTCGAAGAACAGAGTATAAAAAGTAGAGAGTGCAGGAATTGTGCAATGGAGACACTTGACAGACACCAGGTCAACCAAGTGCTCAAGGTCACACCACAGTCAGTCATGTTGGCATCCGTAACCTTCTGATAAGATGAATTCTTAGCTTTGAGATAGTCTTCCTCAAAACCCATAATCTAGTTATCATGGTTGAAGTTGTTTATATACCACCCATAATTTTTCTGTCGAGATTCTAAATCCCAAGGCAATCATATTAAAAACAGGTCTGGGTAGTGATTAAGTCATGAGGGTTGCTATTTTATGAACGTGAGCACTTTTCCATATAAAAAAGTGTGTGTGAGAACTCATCAAGGAGGCCCCATTGTGTGAAGCAGGAAAAAGACCCAGACCCTGAATCTGGTTGTGCTTTGGATCTTTTGAATTTGGACAACTACAAGAAGTGAGTCTGTTTTTTGTAACTGCCCAGCTCCTGATATTCCACTGTAGCAGCCCAAATGGACCACAAGACTGAGATGGTGAGAACTCACACAAAGAGAAAGGGTGGATTTCGTGTTACTCCTTAAAAACTTGGCATGCATTGCATGCAGGTTTTTCTCTATACACTCCCTATTTCAAAATGTCATCGTAAGATTCAGATACCAGGATCTGCTCAAGGACCAGCTTGCTGCCATAATGTCTCTAAGGATTATTCCACAGCCCACAGATATCTAACACTTGGAAGGGACATCACAAGCAATCACATTTCACAACTGGTGGAAAATTACAATTCTTGCCACTCCAGAAGTTCAATCTAGTCCTTCCTTTGTTCAGGAGCAGCCCGATCTGTCATGGGGGATGGGTCCCTTTCCCTTAGTGTAAACCCATCCTGATGTGAGCTTTTCCTGGTGGTAGTATATGATTCCATCTTGTTTCCATTGTTTTGAAGCCAAAATAATAATAAAATAATTATCATTATTATTATTATTTTGCCCCAGAGTCTGCACTATTCTAATCTTATTCTCGAGGAAACACCCAATGAACAGCACATGCATGTATATGAAAGGTAGTCTAAAAATCTCAGTCTTCAAAAGTGCCAATGTCATGCAACACAAGGGATGTCTGAAAGGCTTACAGGCAGAAGGATACTGAGGGACATGGCAGTTAAGTGTGAAGTGTCCTGAAGTTGACCCTGGAATAGAATAGGGGTAGAAATAGAAAAAAATACTGGAATAGTCCTATTGACTAAGTTACCACGTTGAAACAATGTTAAAGTTTGTTTTGATGAATGAGGTTAAATAAGATTCGGACTATTCCAGTATTTTTTTCTATTTCTACTAAATAAGATTCTGACATTCGGGCTGGAGAGATGGCTCAGAGGTTAAGAGCACTGGCTATTCTTCCAAAGGTCCTGAGTTCAATTCCCAGCAACCACATGGTGGCTTGCAACCATCTACATTGAGATTTGGTGCCCGGGCACATATGTAGAGCAAATACTGTATACATAATAAATAAATAAATGTAAAAAAGAAAAAAAAGATTCTGACATTCAAGAAAACTGAGAGGAGTATAGGTAGGAACTGGAGATTTTGTTTGTGAATTTCTATTAATCTAAAATTATTCCATAAAAAACATTTTCTAAAACCTAAATTGGATTTTTAACACTTATCTGTTAATTACCTAATTTTGTGTGTGAGAGTGCATGTGTGCTGCAGTCAATATTTCACTTCCACCATGTGGGACTCAGGGCTCAGGCCTCTCTCTGGCTTTACAGTAAGGCATTACCCTCAGGGCCATCTCCTAAATAGTACTCTTCTACAATATTCATGCTGTTGGTCCTAACATCAGAATAATTGCTTTCCTTGCCATGTGGGAAAATTATTGCTCCAACCAGTAATTGCTAATTCTTACCATAGACTAAATGACATACATTCCGTGAACAATAGCAATGTTTCTGGGTTTAGAAAAGACCATAAGTACAGTTAAGTCTACAAGAGCTAAGTAACCAGAGTTAACATTTGTCAATTCTCAGCATGTGTTAGGCACTTACTGTGCTTAAAAGTCACAGAGGCTAGATATATACCCTCGGAAAGCCAGCTCTGTTGTAAGAAACAAGGCATCGACATTATTCTAAGAGCTCTTTAAGTGATACTGGTGTGTAGTTTGACCCATAGTGGCATGTAGAAACTGCAATTAAAAAAAGATATAAGAAAAAAGGGGGAGATTCTAAATGTGATCTTAAATATCTAAGAACCATTTGATAATTCCACAAGGGGACACAGTCAAGTATTATGGATATACTTATAGGCTAAGCATTCATATTTCATAATTGCAGAGCAGATACAGGGATTGATAAAAATATCAGAACTGGATATAGAATTGTCTTCATAAGAGTTTTATTGTTCTTCATTGGGTGGAATATCAAGAAAGGGTCAAGAGGAGACACATGAAGATGAAGATCTGTCATTTATTCGGCTCAGGGTCTGTTATTAGCCTCACCCAATCTGAGTAGCTGTCTTGTCTTTCCTTTACACTTGACATGCTTTCAGATCAGTATTCATAGATTGCTCTGTTGTTGGCAAGTGACATCCATAGAGTATTAGCTACTGTGCATACTAATTTAAGAGCTATGGAAGGGTGCTATGTCAGGAAGAATTCACATGAGTTTCCTCATTTCCAACTGACTTTATGGTGCTCCTGCATGCAAGGAAGAGAGAAGGGGGGAGGGTGGGATGGTTTCTACTTCTTTTCCTTTTTCTTAAAACAAATTTATTTTTATTTTTTATTTTAGTTTTAAACTAATGAATTAATTTACTTTACATCCCAACGACAATTTCCCCTCCCTCCTCTTCTCCTGCCCTTCCCTACCCCCCATCCACTCACTCTTCCTCCCTTTCTTATCAGAAAAAGACAGGCCTCCCACTGGATATCAACCAGCCTTGGAACCTGATACTTTTAGTGCTGTTCTGCTGTACTTACACAAAGGAGCCTAGCATGACAGTCATCAGAGAGGTTTCACCCAGCAGCAGTGGAAACTGATGTAGAGACTCATAGTCAAACATTAGGTGGAGCTTGGGCATTCCTGCAGCAGAGAGGGAGGAAGGATGATTTCTATTTCTATTGCAGTTGGGAGGGAGTAAAGACAAAGCTGAATTCTCATTTGTAACACTCTCTAAGTCTAAGGGTCTCCTTATTTTTCTTATATTATACATTCCAGGATTTATTTATTTGTTAAACTGGGATTGGAAAACACTCTGTATCCTACCAGTAAGGACAATTTGATTTAAAAGGACTACATCAAATAATGTAAAAATAATGATTTTTAGGTATGTTATCTGTTTTTATAAATGTCTGTTGTGCCCTCAATCCTGAAACTTACATGTTAAAATCCATACCCTTAATGTGATGATAATAGTTGTGGTAGGCATTTGGTAGAACTTTAGGTCATGAGGATAGAGTCCTCGTAAATGACATTAGTGTCCTTTATAAGACAATCTAGGAAGCTCTCTGACTTCTGAGCGTCATTTTTGCCACATGAGGAAACAGCAAGATGGCAGTTTGTGAAGCAGGAACTGCACATTCACAAGACAGTAAACTGTCAGTATGTTGTTCTAGAATTCTTCAGCCTTCAGAACTGTGAGGAAATGTATTTCTTCTGCTTAAGAGATGCTGTGTGTACTCTAATTTGCTTAAGTAACCTGAACACACAAAGACACCATTCAACATGTATTCATTGAGAACCTGCTATGGTCTTCTTCCAACTTTAAAAATTCAGCAATTTCTTGAACACATTGTTACAACTGGTTATGACAGTCACTACAAACTTTGCTTATAGCCACAATCAAGTGAAAAGTTGTTCAAATCAGAAATGTCTGAATATAGGATGGGGCAAGATGGCAGCAATCAAATTAGACACATTTTGATCGTCAGGAAGACCAATTGGACAACAACAGAGATATACTCCTGCTATGAATGGCAGTTTGTGAGCTGCAAGCATATCTGGGCTTGCACAGAAAAGCCAGGAAAAATAAAGAACTCAGTACTGGAAAGAAATATAGACACTGGAGGATCAGAGCCTTCAGATAAAGACAGGGAGCACTTCCCGCCAGGAGATTGCACTCCCTCCCTGCCACAGTGGAAGAGACAGCATATGGGATCCTTTCAGAACTCCAGCTGGCGGTTTCAATCTCCAAACATAGGACCTCCTTACCCCACAGGGTCTGTGTAGAGGCTTGGCTTGGACACTCAGGAGCATACTAGCAGAGCCCCTACAGGAAAACTGAGGGCGATTCTCCCTGGGATATTCAATATGGTTGCCTGGTAATGGTGGGATCCAGCCGGCAGGTGCTGAACTTCTATATCCTGCACTGTGAGCAGGATATAGAATACAAATTGGAACTCCCTTCCCCACTCTCCCCCCTCCCATTGACCACAGGGGGTCTGGTGGAAGCCCCTGCTGACCCAGACAGGTTGCTTTGGGACACTGTAATTCAGGCAGGGAGAAGGCAGTTGAGACTCACTAAGTAATCTTCATGTTAGATCTCCCTGGTCCACCCACCTCTGCCTGGCCACTAGGCTTGGCTCTCTGCTGTGCAGCAGGGCACAGAATCTACATCTCAGCCTAGAGCAGTGACTGCACCAGTTCATAATGTTTCAAACTGAGAGGCACAGACTGGCTCTAAGACTCCTCTGAGAATTGATTGGGAGGACCATCGCCACAGCCCAACACCATAGCTGCAGGGAGTCTGGTGGAAGCCCCTGCCCTCCCAGGCAGGCTGCTCTGGAGCACTGCAATCCAGGCAGGGAAAAGCCTCTGAGATTCGCTAAGTGAATTCCATACTGGAACTCTCTGCCTGTGGTCACTTCAGCAGGGCACAGTCTACAGCCTCAGACTAGTACATTTAGATCTCCACCCAGAGCAGTGAAATGGTTCTGGACTGGGGCATGCTACCTGAGGGGGCAGGCGGCACCCGACCACAGAACTTCTGACAGAGAGGCACAGACTGATCCTGGGACCCCCCTAAGTGTAGCTTGGGAGAACCATATCCACAGTCCTGACACCCTAGCTACAGGGAATCTGTTAGAAGCACCGCCAACCCAGACAGGTTACACTAGAACACAGTTCCTCTGACAGGGAAAAGACCGCTGAGATCCCCCTTTCCCCTGACCCAAGTCCAAGTGCTAGAGACATTTTGTGAGCTCACTGCCCACACCCACTTTGGGAGGATTCTCAGTATACTGCCTCAGTTTATAGCATCTAGATCTTGGTCTGGAGCAGTAAAGCAGTTCTGAACTATTGCATGCACTCCGAGGTGGGCTGCACTGACCCAAAGAACTTCTGACTGAGAGGCACAGGTTGATCCTGAAACCCCCCGGAGAAGAGTGTGGAAGGACCACAACCACAGTCCTGATACCCTTGCTACAGGGAAACTGCCAGAAGCCATGTTGGTGCAGGCAAGCTACACTGGAACACAGTGGTTCTGGCTGGGAAAAGGCAGCAGAGCATCCCTGAATCCAAACACTGTGGACAGAGTGTGAATTTCACATTAGTTCTCCCTGACTGCACCTTCCTTGCCCCTCAGCTGAATACCCATGCTACAACACAGAAAGTTCTGACTCGGGAGCAGTGCAACAACCCCAGACCATTGCTCACTGCCTGGGTAACATGGGCTTTACCAGATCACAGGGCTTCTTGCTATAAGTCGCAGAACCTGAGAACCACCCAAGAGCAGCTTGGGAGGACCACGATCATGGTCCCGACACATAAGCTACAGGGGAGCTGCAACTCCAGCCTACAGTCTGTGGCCTGACAGCCTACACCACCATCGCTACAAAGACAAGTTGGATCTCAGGAACCTGCAGGCAGAAAAATCACATCCCACCAAAACCTCTCACCTGAGTTCCCAATTGGGGCACAACAGGAAGGGGTGAGCTCTGGGAGACACGCTGAGAACCAATCCTCACACAAGGCCCCATCCAGCCTGTGGAGAGCTACAGATCACCAAATTATATGGCCTCTACACCAAAGTGCCCTTCTTGGTACCAAGCTCAGAAGTCATCAGGAACAAACAGCTAAGAACAACCAGATAGTTAAAGGTCAGCAAAAGAACAGATCTGACAAAAATCAGGGAAATAGGACTCCAACAAAATGCAGCTATGCTAGTTTGCAAGCTCTCGCCATCCCACCACAGCTGAAACACATGAAAATGATGACAAATCTATACTTTAGAAAGTGATAGAGTCCTTACAGGAAGAAATTAAATCCCTGAAAGAATTTAAAGATTCCTCAATTTTGCAAACAAAAGCAATGGAGAATACCATTAGAAACCTCCAAGCCAGTACAGCCCAATAAAATGGGAAAGAGAAAAGGCAATGAAAGATTTAAAATATTTGAAAGAGTTGCAGACAAAGCAAGCAAATTGGATCAAGAAATGTCTAGAACAAATAAAATTGTTCAAGACTTGAAATTGGAAGTGGAAGCAATAAAGAAAACACAAGAAGAGATAATCCTGGAGGTGGAAAATCAAGGAAGAAAACAGGAACTACAGACATGAGTATCAAAAATAGACTACAAGAGATGGAAGACAGAACCTCAGGTGTGGAAGATTCAATTGAAGAAATCAGTACAACAGCCAAAGAAAATGAGAAATCTTAAAAAATTCTCACCTACAACATCCAAGAAGTCAAGGACTCAATGAAAAGATAGAACCTAAGAATTATTGGCATAGAGGAAAGAGATGACTCCTGACTTCAAAGTCCAGGAAACATCTTACACAAATCATAGAGGAAAACTTCCCAAACCTAAAGAAAGAGATACTGATAAAATTCCAAGAGGCATACAGAACTCCAAACAGATTAGACCAGAAAAGAAATTCCTCTTGCCACATAATAATTGAAACTTCAAACATACATAACAAAGAAAGAATATTAAAAGCTGTAAGAGAAAAAGGTCAAGTAATGTATAATGGCAGACCCATCAGAAATGCACCTGACTTCTCCTCAGAAACTTTAAAAGCTAGAAGGGCCTGGGCAGATGTCCTACAAGCCCTAAGAGAACATAGGTGCCTGGCCAGACTACTATTTCCAGCAAAACTCTCTATCAACATAGATGGAGAAAATAAGACATTCCATGACAAAACCAAATATAAACAGCATCTACCAACAAATCCAGCCTTACAGAAGATCCTAGAACAAAAATTCCAACCCAGAGAAGATAACTGCACCCAAGAAAACAGAAGAAGCAAAAAACTCCATTGCAGCTAAACCAAAAGAAACACACAACCACCACCTACATCAAAATAACAGGAAATAACAACCTTTGGTCATTAATATCCATCAACATCAATGGACTCAACTCCCCAATAAAAGACACAGGCTTACAGAATTGATCTGTAAAGAAGACCCAACATTATGCTGCATACAAGAAATGCATCTCACTAACAAATATAGAGGCTACCTCAGAATAAGGGCTGGGAAAAGATTTTACAAGCAAATGGGTTCAGGAAGCAAACTGGAGTAGGTATCCTAATATCAAATAAAATAGAGTTTCAACTGAAGTTAATAAAAAAAGATAGGAAAGGGCATTACATACTCATTAAAGGAAATATTCATCAAGATGACGTCTCAATACTGAATATCTATGCCCCAAATACATGGGCATTTGTAAAAGAAACTCTTCTAAAGCTTAAACCTCACTTTGATCCCCACACATTAGTAGTGGGTGATTTCAACACCCCACTCACAATAATGGACAGGTCATTAGAACAGAAACAAAAATGAGAAATAATGAGCCTAACAGAGGCCATGAACCAAATGGACCTAACAGATATCTACATAACCTTTCACCCAAACACAAAGGATACACCTTATTTTCAGCACCACACAGAACCTCTTCCAAAATTGACCATAAAGTGAGATACAAAGCAAGCCTCCACAGATACAGGAAAATTGAAATAACCCCTTGTATCTTATCAGACCACCATGGAATAAAGGTGGACTTCAACAACAACAGAAATAGCATAAAGCCTACACATTCATGGAAAATGAACAACTCTCTACTGAATGACCACTGGGTCAAGGAAGAAATAAAGAAGGAAATCAAAGACTTCTTAAAATCCAATGAAAATGAAGGCACAACATACCCAAACCTATGGGACACAATGAATGTAGTGCTACAAGGAAAGTTCATAGCACTGAGTGCCTTTAAAAAGAAAATTGTGACATTTCATATTAGCGAATTAAGAGCAAAACTGGAAGAACTGGAAAAAAAAGAAGCAAACACTGCCAAGAGGAGCAGACCATCAAACTTAGGGCTGAAATTAACAACTTAGAAACAAACAAACAAACAAACAAAAACAATACAAAGAATCAATGAAGCCAACAGTGATTTTTCTTTTGTTTTTTTTTTGATTTGATCAACAAAATAGACAAACCCTTAGCCAAATTAACTAAAAGGCAGAGGGAAAAAACCCAAATCAACAAAATCAGAAATTAAAAGGGAGAAATAATAATACACATTGATGAAATCCAGAGAATCTTTATGTCCTACTTTAAAAATCTGTACTCCACCAAATTTGAATCCTAAGTGAAATGGACAATTTTCTTGATAGATTCAACCTACCAAAGTTAAATCAAGATCAGGTTAACAGATTAAACAGCCCTGTAACTCCTAAGGAAATAAAAATAGCCATTAAAAAATTTCCCAACCATAGCTAGAGTCTCATAGTTAAATTTTGAATTGTTTAGGAATCAAGAGGGTGATCTGGATCTAGGAAGATGTTTTTAAAATTGTGAGGCAAGTTAGTATGAAAGCTGAGTTAGATATAGAATTTTAAACTCATGGAGATGGTTAGATAGTAGAATGTTAAAGTCAGGTGCCAAATACATATGGACTGGACATTGGGAATGTATGCTAAGCCATATAACTCTCATAATTGCGGCCTATTTATTTCTGTTGTTTTGTATTATATTTATTGTTATAAGAGAAAGAACTATTTGTGGGACTGAAAGGGGGCCCTGTTGGGGGGGAAAACATATACCTTAAACTACAATAAAAAGAGTAAAGGATTCGGGGGTTGAGGGTGGAAGGGTGGGACTGGAGGGGGGAGTAGGGAGCGGATTATGATTGAGATGTAACTTGAAGAAATAAAATATAAATTAAAAAAAGAAAAAAAAGAGAAAAAAAACCAAAACAAAAAATAAATAAATGCATTGTAATATAAGGAAAAATTTAGAATAGAGATTCCAAAAAATTGTAAATCTTAAATTGTTCCTTGTAAAGTAGAGGAGCACCAAATAGAATCAATATACTGGATAAGAATAAAGTGAAGGGAAAAAAAAAATCTACCAACCAAAAAAAGCCCAGGGCTGGATGGCTTCAGCCCAGAATTCTACTAGACCTTTAAAGAAGAGTTAATACCAATACTCTTCAAACTCTTCTACAAAATAGAATCAGAAGGAACACTGCCAAACTCATTCTATGAGGCCATAGTCACCCTGATTCCTAAACCACACAAAGACCCAATAAAGAAAGAGAAGTTCAGACCAATTTTTCTCATGAACATAGACAGAAAAATACTTAATAAAATATTAGCAAACCGAATCCAAGAACACATCAAAAGTCTCATACACCATGATCAAGTAGGCTTCATCCCAGGAATACAGAGATGGTACAACATACGAAAACCTATAAACAAGCTGAAAGAAAAATAAAAACACACATGATCATCTCACAAGATGCTGAAAAAGCACTTGACAAAATCCAACACCCCTTCATGCTAAAAGTCCTGGAGAGATCGGTCATACAAGGACTATACTTAGAAATAATAAAGGTGATATACAGAAGGCCAGTAACCAGCATTAAATTAATTGGAAAGAAACTTAATGCATTTATTTTCAACTCAGGGACAAGGCAAGGATGTCCACACTTGTCATATCTCTTCAACATAGTACTTGAAGTTCTAGCTAGAGCAATAAGACAACTAAAGGAGATCAATGGGATACAAATTGCAAACAAAGAAGTCAAATTATTCCTATTTATAGACAGTGTGATAGTATACATAAGTGACCCCAAAAATTCCACCAAAGAACTCTTATAGCTGATAAACACCTTCATAAAGGTTGCTAGATACAAAATTAATTAAAAAAAATCAGAAACCCTTCTTTATACAAAAAATAAATGGGCTGAGAAAGAAATTAGGGAAACAGCACCCTTCACAATAGCCACAAACAATATAAACTCTCCGGGGGTAACTGTAACCAAGCAAGTGAAAGACCTGTATGACAAGAACTTCAAGTCCTTGAAGAAAGAAATCGAAGAGGACACCAGAAGATGGAAAGATCTCCCATGCTCATGGATAGGTAGGATCAACATAATAAAAATGGCCATCTTGCCAAGAGAAATATACAGATTCAATACAATTCCTATCAAAATACCAGCACAATTATTTATAGACCTGAAAAAACAATTCTCAACTTCATATGGAAAACAAAATAGCAAGAATAGCTAAATAAATCCTGTACAAAAAAAACAAAACAAAACAAAACAAATCTGGAGGTATCACCATCCCAGATTTCTAGCTATACTACAGAGCAATAGTAATAAAAACAGCATGGTACTGGTATAGAAACAGACCAGTGGATCAAAGGAATTGAATTGAAGACCCAGAAATGAACCCACACACCTATGATCTCTTAATTTTTGACAAAGAAGCCAAAACCATACAATGGAAAAAGGACTGCACCTTCAACAACTGGTGTTGTTCTAACTGGATGTCGACATGTAAAGGAATGCAAATAGACACATACTTCTCACCTTGCACACAACTTAAGTCCAAGTGGATCAAAGACATTAACATAAGACCCGACACACTAAATCTAATAGAAGAGAAAATGGGGGAAAACCTCAAACTCATTGGCACAAGAGACAACTTCCTGAACAGAACACCAATAGTTCAGGCTCTAAGAAGAACAATCAACAAATGGGATCTCATGAAACTGACAAGCTTCAATAAGGCAAAGGACACTGTCATTCAAACAAAATAGCAACCTACAGATTGGGAAAATATCTTTATCAACCCCACTTCTGACAGAGGGCTAATATCCATAATTTATAAAGAACTCAAGAAATTAAATGCCAAGTAACCAAATAATCCAATCAAAAATGACTAACAGAGCTAAACAGAGAATTCACAAAGAAGGAATTTCTAATGGCAGTGAGACATTTGAAGAAATGCTCAACATCCTTAATCATCAGAGAAACGCAACTCAAGATGACTCTGAGATTCCATCTCACACCTGTCAGAATGGCTGAGATCAAAAACTCAAAAGACAGAACATGCTGGCGAGGGTGTGGAGAAAGGGGAACACTCCTCCATTGTTGGTGGGAGTTCAAACTTGTACAACCACTATGGAAATCAGTCTGGTGATATCTTCAAAAACTTGGAATAGCCCTATCTCAGTATACATCCAAATGATTCCTCACCAAACCACAAGGAAGTTTCCGCATCTATGTTGATAGCAGCCTTGTTCATAATAGCTAGAAACTGGAAACAACCCAGATGTCCCTCAACTGAAGAATGGATTAAAAAACTATGGTACATCTACACAATGGAATACTACACAGCTATCAGAAACAAGGAAGTCATGCAATTCACAGCCAAATGGATGGAACTAGAAAAACTCATCCTGAGTGAGCTAACCCAGACTCAGAAAGATGCACATGACATCTATTCACTTATAATTGAATTTTAGCCATATAGTACAGGTTCCTATCCTACAACCAAAGAACCTAAAGGATCAGGAACATAGACTTTGTTACCTATTAAGGGGACCATTTTCCCTTGTGGTGCTACCATGTTGGCCCCCAGTGCAAGAGGGAGCTCTTAGCCCTCCTATGACCGTTGAGCTGAGAGGGGCTGATATGTAGGGACACTCCACATTGTAGGAGTGGGAAGGGTGGGAGAGGAAGAAGAGGGTGGGAGGGTAGAACCGGGAGGGGTGGAATGAGGGCACTGTGATGGAGATGTAACTTGAAGCAATAAATAAACAAACAAAAAAAGTCTGAATGCTAATGCATTTTAACCTCTGAGCCATCTCTCCAGCCCACTAATGCATTTTAATTGATTGTATCAATTACCATTATATCACTTGAAAATATTTTCTAATTAGTAACTTTTTATTTATTTATTCATGCATAAATAATTTGTGGCATCAAACATTTATAGAATGTGTACCACCAGAATGATAGTTCTGTGGATACATGAAGCATGCTATATTTTACATAATTTTCTGCTGTCTGAAACAATGTTCAGTTTGTTACAAGATGCTAAATCAATGTGGAGAGACAGAGTAATAGTTATGTACTGGATTCACACATACAAAATAAAGATCTAAGCATCTCTCTTGGGTGTTTGTAGACACTCTCCCAACATATATTATTTTTTTCTATAGTAGTGATACTGTTTTGATATGAAGTGCCCCATTGGGTTCTAAGATCTTTAGCTTCTGACCTAATCAATGACCAATCTGCTGAAGGACCCATAATTTGCAGGCACTATTGGAAAGTGGTGGAAACTTGAGGAGGTTGAGTCAGAAGGAAAGATGTCTCTGGGAGAATGTCTTTGACAGGTGTATTTTGCCCTATATCATTCCTCTGTGTCTTGTCATGGTGCCTGGCTGGCATGGGGTGAGTATCTCTACTCTCCCTCTCTCCATAATGTTCTTCCTCATCTCAGGAATAAGAAATGGAGATAGTTGGACTGGAACATCTGAAATCACGATCTGAAATCAGTCTTTCTTCTATAGCTGTTGTTCATGTTGGGTATTTTGTAACAGTAGTGTGTAGCTAATGCAAGAAGTACTCCCCATACTACTCTACAGAACTCTCCCAATTACCAAGGATGATGAACAGCATTGACATTATCTTAGTGGGGGTTTTAAAAATTAATTATCATTAATGTCAGAGGAGATTTTTGGTTGATTGACTACCATTGCATTTCATTCCTTAGATTTTATTTTGGAAATTATCCTTCCTCTTGGTTGAAATCCACAGTTTTTTCATGCATACTCTCTAAAAGAAAATATGAGGAGCCATAAACTACTAGAAGCTGCTGTTTCAGGGATTGGGTTCCCCAAACATTATTGTAAAGGTACAAGAATGTCTTTGTCCAGAAGTTAAAGAGAAGCTAGTGTGTAGTCTGATTTTGAATTTTGCTCTCCTGGTCTTGGTTTTGTTCCCTAAATAGCAAAGCCATCACTTATGATGTGAGGACTTGAACTGTTACCCATACTCACTTCAGGCTCCACATGATACACTTTAAGTACAGGGTTGACCTATTTATCCTTGAAAAATGAGCAAGATTTATAACCGGACAATGTTGCAGTGACCTTTCTTCATACTGTGTGAAGGTGTGTCTCTGTATTTTCTATTGTTAATTCTGTACTGGCCAGAGAGCTAAGTGCTGACAGGATTTTGGTATTGTAATTTATATGGCCCATCACCAGCTTTATATTTGTAAATACTTGTCCTTCTGTGCCTGCTCAAAAATCTGAAAGTCAAGCAGCCCTCTACGCCTAGAAGGAATCTCAGAGATACATCAGATGTTGTCTCCCTCCTGCCTGGGTGTAATAAAGAGCTGACTTGCCAGTAGCTGGAGCAGGAAGTAGGTGGGCCGAACTTAGGTGCAGAGAGTGATGTGGGGAGGTGCAAGAAGTACGGAGAACGGAGGATATAAGAAGTGAACAGTAACAGACCGTAGCACAAAGAAAGGCAAAGAGCTAGCCATGTGGCTGGGACCCAGGCCAGAAAGTCAAGTTAAGTTTAGAAGTAGCTGGAAAACTGCCCCAAGCAAGGGCCTAAGCTTTAAAGTATATACAAGTCTCCATGCTTTATTTGTACCTCAGGCCAGTCCTTTCAAGTCCTGCAATAAGATAACATTAAAATCAACAGGAAAAACTACCCGATTTCTCTTGCAGATTGCACAATTCAAGTTCCAATTCTTAACTTGTGTTTTCAGAGTATGCAGGAAGGAGGGAGTTAGATATTTATTAAATTATTTCCTCATGTTGGAATAAAATACTGAGGGAAGGATTTAGCAATGTTTGTCTCAGTGCTGCCATTCATTTTGAAATAAATTCTTTTGTGTGGAATCAGAAACAAACCTGTTCCAAAAAAAATGTGGAGATCTCACTGTGATCAAACTGAAGTTTTCGTGTTTGCTTTCGTTATTCGTTTCCCTGAAGGCTGAATTTTTAAGATGTTGGTGAAAACAGAGGATTTGAACTTACTCTGAAGCACTAACATACAGAGCTCTCTATTACCAAAACTACAGAGCAGGTTTAGATACACATGATACATCACCGAATCATCAATCTCCCTGGAAATGGTGGCTTTTTATGGTCTGAGGTCATGCAATAAATTCATGAAAAGCCATGAAATCTGAAAAACATGAACAGACAGCGCTAGTGGTGATTCCTGAATGATCTTTCTTACATGCAAGGGGCCAACCCACATTAACGTCCCTCAAAGGAAGAGCACCATGAAAGAAGCGAGGTTCTGAGGTTCTGTCCTTTGGCTTGGTTCTTAAATTCTCAGTGGCATCTCTTAGGGCACTGGTTGAAACTAACATAATAGGAAAGAGAAACAAGCCCCAAGGTTAGGTCCTGAACACCCTTGATTTCTTCCGGGGAAGGAATTCATCCTGAACAGTTGTCCTGCTAGCTGAAAGGCTTAGAGTATACAATAGCACTCTGTTTTTACTTTCTGGTAAAATCTCACTGTCTTGAAATAACTCAGTGTTTTCACTTGTAAAAAGCAATTGTATCACTGCTGACTCATTTCTCTCAGACTCCCCCTGCCCCGTATCTTTTCTTCATTCCCAGAGTGACAATGACTAACATGTGAATGGTCAATATATGAGTGATTTGAAATGCTCAGCTCATTAAACTGGGTACCTCAGCAGTCTCAATGTGTCACTTAAGGCCTGAAAGTTCCCTGAGAGCCACCAGAATCCAGTCCATACTGGAAGGCCAAAGAAGCTGGAGGCTGACGTCAAGTGGGAGATGGCGACGGCAGCAGCAGTGAAAGCAAGGAGATGTGACTCAAGAGTTTGAAAACCAAGAGGCCGGTGTACACGTGAACAGGAAAAGAGAGGAACTGAAGCTCCATCTTTGCAGTTTGAAGCAGTATCAGCTTTCAGAGTCTCAGGTCAAAAGAAATTCACCTTTAACGGGCCTGACTTGTGAAGCCCTCGAATGTCTCTCCTATGTAAACTTGCTCAAAGATAACGTGCTACCTTCTCGCTGATTTTTTTTCCAGATAGCTTAAAGTTAACTGGATTGATGAAGTTAAGAGCATGTAGCAAATAAATAAAACAAGTCAACAGAAAAGACCCCTCTGTCCTTCCCTCTCCCCCACCCCTGAGTGTCTCTGTAGTTGCTATGACATGGAAATGACCATCCAGCAGAGAAGATGGTTCTATGTCAGTGGTTCTCAACCTGTGGATTGCAATCCCCTTAAGGATTTAATGACTCTTTCACAGTGTCCCATACAGTAGCAAAATTACAGTTATGAAGTAGTAATGGAATAATTTTATGGTTGGAGTCACCAAACACGAGGAACTGTATTAAAGGGCCGGAGCTTTCGGGAGTTGAGGGCCACTGCTGTAGATGTTTAAAGAAATTATACTTTCAAAGAAACTATGAGTCCGGGCCAATTTGTTTTTTGACTATTCAAAACAAAGATATAAAAGTAAAAGCAAAGATACATAACCTTCCTATATGGGTTGTACACAGGCTCTCAGAGGGCAAATTACTCACATCACACATTGCCTGAGATCAGGCTGAACTCAGATAAGGATGTCTGTTGGCTAGGGCAGCGGGGCAAAGGATTGAAGATTCCACCGTAATACAGAAACCAGGTATTCCTTTTTCCATCAGTGATGCAGCCTGCCTCCTCTTCATCTCTATTTGTAAAGGGAGGAATGTCTTTGATGCTTGTCCTATTTGTGTGTTACGGCAGAGTGAGCAAGTCTTGAGGGCTGCAGGAGCATGACTTTCTGGCATAGGTTGCCAGACAAAGAAGGACAACCAACCATGAAGATCTTTAACGCTAATCTGATTTCATTGAAGCTGCTTGTCTTCTTTTGAATTGCAAGAATGTTAAGGAAGGAAGGGAAAATAAGTAAATGTATTGTCAGTGGCCAGAATGTTAAATTGTATAGGAGAAGTCTGAATTTTTAGTGTTGATTTGCCTGAGGTGGTGAGTTGCATCTCCTTATACATATGAAATTATGGATTTATATTTATGTATGTTATTTCCTATTTTCCTGAATTAAGCTTTTCATTTGGGTTTTAAAATATAATATATATGTATATTATACACATATACATATATGTATATATGTATATATAAACACACATATGTGTATGTGTATATATATACATATATATATAATTGTTTAATAAAGGGTCTTATGTTCTCCCCTGTGTAAGTGAGACTATCAGAGGATCAAGCTTCCACAGACCCATGTCTGTAGAATGTTACAGGTGCAGATACAGCTGCATCAGAATTTACTTTGGTTCTGGAGATTCAAACTCTGATCCTCTTACTTTTGCCCCAAGACATCTTCCCAGCCATTACTTGACAGATTTGTATTTTCAGATATGTATGCAAAATACATGTGTGCATAGACATCTTAATTTTAAGTATTTCTTAGATATATATTGATATTTCAGTGTGATTTGTGTCTGTTTTTTTCCACTACAGATTTTGCAATGTTGAGTTTATATTTAAGTTTGTGGAATATTTCAACTTTATCTTATGCAATGCCTGAGGCATAGATGTAGGGTCACTTTTTGACTGTAGATATCTCATAGTTTTGGCACGACTGGGTGAAAAGCTGTTTTCTGCCATTGAATTGCATCTGCACATTTGTCATATCTCAGCTGAGTGTGTGGGTCTATTTTGAATTCCCTTTTCTGCTCACTGACCTATGTGTGCCCCGCTGCACCCCACACATTTACCACTGTTGTCGCTACGGAAGTCATGAAATCAGGTACATTGATTCCTCACTTATTTACTCATTTTCAAAATTGCTCTTACTATTCTAGTTCCTTTGATTTCCATTTCCTTTTAGGACAATCCCATCTGTATCTTAGCAATGTCCTGCTGGGATATTCACAGGACTTGCGTCAAATCTTTATATGAATTACGTACGGAGAGCTGACATCATTACTATGTTTAGTCTTTCAGGACATGAACGCAGTATGTCTTTGTACTTATGTAGACCTCAAGCAACTCCTCAACATTGTTTAGTTCTCAGCATACACTTCTAAAAGCTTTACTAGATTATACCCAAGGCTCTGAATTGTTTTAAAGCAATTTAAACAGAAGACTTTTGTTTACTCTTAAGATTCAAAATCTTCTTTTGTTGGTTTTTACAGCATAGAGAGTGTGTTTAGTCTTTCACTATTAAGAAGAATGTCAGATGTGTTGGTTTGTAACTGCTGTTTCCTAGCTTGAGAACGTTTTTCCATGTTGTTAATTTACTGAGAGGTTTTTTTTTTTACCATAAATGTGCATTAATTTTTGATGATATTTTAAAATAATGAACCATAATTTTTTTCAGCAATTTTGGGGGGAGAGTAAGAGTAACATTTAAGGCTTTACAATAAGCTGTCATGTTTTTCATATGAACAAAAATGTGTCAACAAATTTGCTAGCGTTCTAGAGATAACATGGTTTAGTTGAGGTTAGATCCTGTTTAAGAAGACTCAAGTCATTGTATATGAAAAAGCAACCATATTGATTTTACTCACATTTTTATTAAAAAATGAAACAGGTTGAAAAGTTTCCTGTTTAACATACTTTTATATTTTGGGATGTACTGCTTCATATCTTGATTAGCCTTACTTGTCAATTTGACAGAGTCTAGGGCAGGGGTTCTCAATCATCATAATGTTGCAACCCATTAAAGCAGTCCTCATGCTATGGTGATACCACAACCATAAAATTCTTCTCTTGTTACTTCATAACTGTAATTTTGCTACTGTTATGAATCATAATGTAAACATCTGATATGCAGGATATCTGATATGCAAACTCCCAAAGGGGTCAAAACCCACAGGTTGAGAACCACTGGTCTAGAATCATCTGAGAGGAAAGCCTGAAGTTAGAAATTGCTTTCATCAGATTAGTCGGCAGGCATGTATATAGGGAGTTGTCTTGATTACTAATTGATACAAGAGAGCCCATCCACTGTGGGCAACACCACCCCTAGTGTTCCTGAGCTATATAAGAAAGCTAGTTAAACATAAAACAGCGAATGAGGAAGCCCACAAATATGATCCTCCTGGGTTTCTGCTTTAGATTCCTGTTTGAGTTCCTGCCCTGGCTTCCCTCAGTGGTTGACTGTGATCTAGAAATGACAGCCAAATGAATCCTCTCCTTTCTTGTGTTGCTTTTGGATATGATGTTTGCCCCAATTAACAGAATAAAACTAGAACAATGCCTCATCAGTCTTTTGTGGAGCTTGTCTATTTACAAAACCTACTTATCTATTAAAGATATTATTACATTTTTATGCTTTAATCTGTGTTGCAGTTATTTTCCAATTTTACTTCTAGGTTCATTGCAGTTTTGCAGCATGGTACTCAGCATTTTGAAAAGGCAAATATAAAAATATTTTCCTTTATGATTCTGCTTTAGTTGTCAAAGATTCAAGTTTCTTAAAGTATCTACTTTGGGAAAGAGTCTCAAATATTTGATCTGAAAAAAAAAAAGGAGTAGATAATAACAGCCACTCAGTTCACAAAGTTTTTTTGTAATCTACACTATCTTAAAAGAACTGTCTCTGAGATGAATGAACATCTAATGTGGTTTTATTCTCTCAACTCTTGACAATTTATATCATAATGGAATATTGTTTTTAAAAAGTAGATATCTTGTATGCAACTCAGAAGCAATTTTGCTAAAATTCATAGTTTCAAAAAGAAACTCCATGGAGGAGGTTGGAGATGATAGCAGCAATAGGCAATAAGATAAGATGAATATCAAAATACTTAAACATTTATTATAGATTATGTTATTTAAGTAATGTTGAGACACTTCCCTATATTTTGGAATGTATTTCCAAACATCTCACCATATCGAGATTTGCAGACCCACATTAAAGAGAATAATTACTCCACCCTGGCACATGAACTATTTCTGTTGACTGTAGAATGTATGATCTCCAAATTCTCCAGTCAAGTTTCTCAGTGATTCCAGTTATTAGTTTTCTTGGTATGTTAAGTATCTCAATTTTAGACGCTGGTTTTAGATTACCAGGAAATATTTTAGGAGGGCTTGAGAGATGGTTCTTTCTTTCATTTTATTTTTTGTTAATATTTTTTACAAGGCCAGCACTCTTTCTCTTTGGTTGTGTTAATTTTACATGATTATAGGTTATAATAGTGAGAGAATATTTCAAAATAGTCTCACAAATAATGTTGGTGACACATCATTCATAACTTTTCTTTTGCATATATATTTTAAAGACTGTTCACAGAAAGAAGAATTGTAAATATAAAATTAAGCAAATATTTCCTTTCTTTTAAATAATATATTTTTGACATAAGCAAGAGAAAATGGAAACCCTATGTCAGTTAGTTAAATTTTATATTTGTCTCTAAAAATCAGTCCATAGAAAGGACAGTGTCGATAGATAATATTGTCCTTAATAGAATGATAATCTAATAATAATATCCACTTGTTCAGGTCTGAAATCTCAATGAGGACACTAATTTTCTTGTGGCCTTTCTGTAAATAATATCTCCTATTCTTCACAACTATCTTTAAAAATAGGTAAGAAATGTTCTACTAAAAACAATACATTGACTTGTTGGTGTTTAATTTCTTGAGTTCTTTGTATATTTTGGATATTAGCCCTCTGTCAGATGTGGGGTTGGTGAAGATCTTTTCCCAATCTGTAGGCTGTCATTTTGTTCGAATGACAGTGTCCTTTGCCTTACAGAAGCTTTTCAGTTTCATAAGGTCCCATTTATTGATTGTTGGTCTTAGAGACTGAGCTATTGGTGTTCTGTTCAGGAAATTGTTACCTGTGCCAATGAGTTCAAGGCTTTTCTCTACTTTCTCTTCTATTAGATTAAAAGTGTATGGTTTTATGTTAAGGTCTTTGATCCACTTGGACTTAAGTTTTGTGTAGGGTGATAAATATGGGTCTATTTGTATAGATGTGAGTCTATTTGCATTCTTTTACATGCTGACATCCACTTAGACCAGCACCATTTTTTGAAGATACTGTTCTTTTTCCATTGTACAGTTTTGGTTTCTTTGTTAAAACTTAAGTGACCATAGATGTGTAGGTTTATTTCTGGGTCTTCAATTTAATTCCATTAATCAACTGGTCTGTTTCTACACCAGTACCATGCTGTTTTTATTACTCTTGTTCTGTAGTACAAGTTTGAAATCAGGGATGATGATACCTGCAGATGTTCTGCTTTGTACATGATTGATTTAGCTATTGTGGGTTTTTTTTGTTTTTCCTTATAAAATTGAGAATTTTTTCTTACAAATCAAACAATCCATCAAAAATGGGGTACAGAACTAAGCTGAAATTCACAAAAGAGGAAACTCTAAAGGCCAAGAGACACTTGAAGAAATGTTCAACATCATTGGTCACCAAGGAAATGAAACTCAAAATAACTCTGAGATACCATCTCAGACCCATCAGAATGACTAAGATAAAAAATTCAAGAGATAGCACATGCTGGCAAGAATGTAAAGAAACAGGAGCACTTCTCCATTGCTGGGGGGCATGCAAATTTGTACAACCACTTTGGAAATCAATCTGGTGTTATCTTAGAAAACTGGGAATAGTTCTACCTCACGACCTGGTAATACAGCTCCTTGGCATATATCGAAAATATTCCAACAAACTACAAGGACATGCCCTCAACAGTGTTCATAGCAGCTTTATTTGTAATAGCCAGAAAGTGAAAACAACCCAGATGTCCTTGAACTGAAGAGTGGATTAAAAACAAAACAAAACCCTTGTGGCACATTTTCACAATGGAATATTACTTAGCTATCAGAAACAAGAAAATCATGCAATTTGCAACCAAATGGATGGCTCTAGAAAAGCTTATCCTAAGTGAGCTAACTCAGACGCAGAAAGACACACATGGTATGTACTATCTTATAAGTGGTTGTTAATCATATAGCACAGGACAACCATCCTACAACCCACAAATCCAAACAGAAACCTAGCATCTAATGAAAAACTCCACCCAGCCGCAAATCATGGACCCTATTGCTTGTTAGTGGAATACTTTACCCTAGATGAGTGGCCATATCAAACCCTAGTACAAGAGGAAGCTCTTACTCCTCATGTGATTGAAGAACTGAGGGGGTTTGATATCTGGGAGCTCCCTTCATCTGAGGAGAAGGAGAGGATTGAGACAGGGATGAGGGAGGGAGGATGAGAGGGACCTGGAGGGGAGGAATGAAGTGACTTTGACAGAGTTGTAACTTGAAAAAAATAAATTAATTATTAAAAAAATAGATAGAAATCTCAATTTTGTTTCTGTCTTATCTTTCTTTAAATCTCCATTTTTGTTTAGAGTGAGATGTAATCCTCTAGTGCTGCCTTTCCCACACTATCCTCTAGGTGGTACCACCTCTAGATTCCTACCTCAAATGGGTCCAGCCACATAGCAGATGGTTTGATGAAGAGAGATAGGGGCTTGTTCCAAACCCCAGAACAGATTCAGGCATACTATTCTTGCTTAATCAATATTTTCTGAGTAGCTGGTTCTATGCACAAATGGAAAAACAAATTACATTGGCTCCTGATTGATTTTTCTCAGTCTATAAAATTAGACCATAGTTCTAAAAAGCCAACAGATGGCTGACATTTCCCTGATTCCTTAGACCTTTCTCTGTATTCTACATTTTCAACTCATTGATTAGGAATGAGTTCTGAATTATTTTAAAATACTTCATGTAAATTATACAGACATATTCATGTTATAAACTTTCATGAACAAATATTCTGTGTTACTCTTAGGAACCTCAATAATAGGTACATAAGGAAGGACAATATTTACAGAATGCTGAAAAGACTGATGTTAGTGACAGTGAAGAACCACTTCTACACCTATGGAATGAGCCAAGGATGGAGTTACTGGACACATAGTAACCACTCCTTAGAGAAAGTCATGGATGAAATATGGTAGATCAAAATGTAGACCAAGGTAGCAAATACTGTGATTTCATCCCCAGGCCCTAGGCATCACCATGAGCAAGATCCCCAAGATGGCACCAGGGATAAGCTAGAGATGAAAGAGCCTATTAATATAATACACACAGAACATAACCTGAATCCAGACAGCATGGTGGAAAAATAGTAGACTAGCAGGGACCAAAAATAGACACTTAGGTAGTGTGACTGTGAGATGACAACATCTCAGTTCTCAGCACTCCTTTTAATGATCAGTGGTCCTCACCTTATTACACTTTCTGCACTAGACCAGCCTTGCTCCTTCTGTTTTCTGTTTTCAAGTTCTACATTACCCATTGAGAGGGACTTCCATGGCAATTACTCCCACAGTACACAGCTCTAAGGCCTTCTTTCATTCTGACTTTGCCTTGAAGGTCTGATTTAAGTTTAAATTGAAAAAAAAATCTTTCTGATCCTTGAGGCAGTTCTTATAAGAAATATTATTAGAGCTCTTGAGAATGAATAACCAAAATTGAAAACCATTTTCTACAGAAAATATCAACTTTTATATTCAATAAGTTTGATTTTTTTCAAACCTCAAGTAGCTTTACTGGAATGTATCCTAGAATATTTCTGAAGATGACTGATACTCTCTTCTCCTTAACTCACAATACAAACAGCAAGAAACTAAAATTTAATTATTGCAATTTACATTCTAGTTAGGGACAGTGCATGTCAGATCTTGATGAGTAGAAATATCCCCTTTAAAGCAAGTAGAGTAGCTGTGAGTAGGCACTTTCAAATAAGAAGAAAGATGTAGTCACTGGATCCTATGGCCTGCCTGTGGTAGCCTCATGGAAACAGAAACTGTCCTGCAGATGTCCTGCCATGATGTGGACCTAAATGCTAGTCACTTGCCTTGTGACTACACCTCACTAATATTTGCTATATCAGAGTAACTCCTAAAAATCTTACCTTATAAACTCAATTTTATTAGGATTAGACAATTCAACATGCTGGAGCAGGAACACACAGGAACTCTAACTTTGATCCCTTAGTTCCTCACCTCGGTATGCTTTTTTGAATACAAAAGTGAAGTGTTTTTCCTTATTTATGGGTGGTGGAAGTGGTATGGACTAAGTCATTTAACTTTGAGTCACACATTTTTAATCAGTAAAATGGAGAAAAGGTGCCGACCTCAGAATAAACATGGAAGGGTAGGCATAATAGATGGACAAATCTCCTTGAGTGCTTTGGCAGGTATTTATGAAGGGGCATTGCATTCAAGTGGTGCCCATTGTCTTGTCTGAGGTTATAAGGGGAGCTTTTATTTAAAGTTTATTGTCAAGATTTAAATGAGGGCTCATTGGTTAAGACCATGCACTGCTCATAATGATGACCTGGGTGCACTTCCCAATACCCACCAGGCAGCTAACAACTACCTGCAACTATAGATGTAGGAGTTATCCCACCTTCTTGATTCCACAGGCACATGTACTCATTCACAGACCCATGCATTGGTACACATATATACCTTTGTTTATTTTTTAAATGACATTAAAAAAATAAAGAATATTGTTAGCTGGAGAAGGTGGTTCATACCCATAACCTCAATACTGCAGAAACTAAAACAAAATTATTTCTATAAGTGCAAGGCCAGCTTGGTCTGTACATTATGGTTATAGAGTGAGGTTCTATTTAGAAAAACAAAACAACAGAAACCAAACACAAAACAAAACAAATAATAAAGAAACAATAAAGCATACAGGTAAAATAACTGATCATCAAACATAACTAGCAACAAAAATCTCAAAGTCTGTAAGAAACATAGGAAGACTTAGAGAGGGAAACAATACCAAAACCAAACAGAAGAAAAAATTGCCTCAGAAACTTTGAATCACTGTACTGTAGCACTAGTGAGCTTCAATATAAGGGTACATGTGTCCGCATGTAGACATGAATTTCTTTTTTCTTTCTTTCTCTCTCTCTCTCTCTCTCTCTCTCTCTCTCTCTCTCTCTCTCTCTCTCT
>CAJQZJ010032348.1:445897-456122 GCA_907164525.1 Lophiomys imhausi | reverse complement strand
TCTCTCTCTCTCTCTCTCTCTCTGTGTGTGTGTGTGTGTGTGTGTGTGCATATATCTGCATATCTGTCCATCCTGTCAACCTGAACCCAGAAAACAAAGTCAAGTCATTTTACATATACTTCCTCTTTATAATCAGTGGCTTTCACATTTGGGTTGTAGCTATTGCACTCAATGAATATGGTCAAGGACAATGGCTTAACCTCAATGAACATAGAGTTCCTCATCTGTCAAATTAGTAACAGCTTAAGTGACTATTACTGAATTTAGAGTCCCTGACTTGAAAATTTAACTAGATTGGTATCAACTGTCAATATCTTATTACTGTGGTGTGTGAGATTATTCATGAAGGTACATTCTACATGAAAATATCTGGGTCATGTCTCAAAAGAAAAAGGCAATTGCATTCTGGGTATTTCATAGTCAATTCTTTGTTCTGAGAAAGTGGTCTCAAGTGCCCAGATGTCTCACTTTGAGCAAAACACTGACTTTCATTACAGGACTCAGCAAAATGCAGTCTGGAAAAGTAGACACTGTGGTCCCCATTACAGCCTAGGGCTATTCATAATGCATAACTATGCAACATGTTCTGGGTGCCCTCTCTGTTAAACACACTGTTAACATGTACTTGATGCCCTCTCTGTTAAACACACTGCTAAGAACTTAAAAAACTCAGACTCTTATTTCTAATCCTCAATTTATTTCCTGTATGAATGTAGACTATTTATAGCAGTGGTATATACAGCATTCTTTCAATAACTACAGGAGAAGGGGTGTAGAACTCCATATAAAAACACAATATAACTATCAAAATTCTTGTAAATACTTCAACTCATTTCTAGATTGATTATCTAATACAATGTAAATTCTGTGTAAGTGGTTGTATGTATTATGGGAAAAAGATGAAAAAAAAAACTTCTAGAAACAACCCCTACATTCAGAATGTTTTTCAAATTTTTCTCTCAGCAGTTTATTGAATCTACAGTTGCATATATAGAGAGCCAGATGCACATATAAATGTGGATTATATCTGCATAAAATTTAAATTGCTTTCTTAAGATCAAATAGCTAGAATAAAATGCTGGACAGAACAAAAATAGTGATTGCATTTAAGTGGCCACCATGACCTAGGTGGACAAATACTGTCATAGTATTTGTATCTTTAAAGTTTACAATCACAGGCAAAGACAAAATGTATTTATTCAACAAACCCTCACACATAAAAAAAAGTTGTGCTATGAAAGCCATGGTAGGAGTTATGATGGAAGATTTGATGCAGTTATATAAATCGGGGCAGGTGGATATTAGCCATTATCCTGGAATTACTAAGTTGGGAAAATTGTCTAGATAGAGTGCTGTCAAGACCACATTCAAAGGTGTTTGGTGGTAGAGGGTGTGATGCAGACATGCATGGTTTGAAGTGATGCACCAAGAATGAAGACATTGTATGGGAGTGTGGTAAGAGGGTAGGATGAGGAGGATGGAGCAGCTCAGCTCTTTCAGGAATTGCAGCTCCCATAAACAAACTTTGCAATTATAGGGAGTCAACAATAGATTCTAATTAAAGAAGTGGTGCATTCCGGTGCCTTCTGAAAACATTTTACCTGCCGTGGTTTCAGAGAAAAGACAGATGAGATAAGATTAGGGTGGGTATGATGAATTCATAAAGGCTTCTTCCACTTTGCAGTGTTATCAGTAGAAATTGGAAAAATATGGATTTGACTGTTTGGAGGGGCTTTAAAATATGTGGCATAAACGTCATGGACAAAGCCTTTTTTTTTCTCTTTATAACTGAACAGGTGGAAGCATATAAAGCAGTGCAGTAGCAGTGCTTTTGTGTGAGAAGATTAATAATGCAGTGTTGGATGCGGTGAGCTTGGGGGTATGGGTGTGTATATGGGGTAGGCACCAGCCCACTCTGGCCTGCTGCAGTGTTTGACAGCAAAGACTGGAAAAGTGACAGCATTCCTGTTTAGTCACAGGTAAGATGATATGGATGTTGTAATTATTGATGAGACTCGAGAGAGCAATAGGATGGAAGGGCACTGGCTGTGAAGCTCTGGTAAATTTGAGTTTTCTCTCTCAGGGAAAGTTTTCTCAATCTCAGATTTTAGGTGACAGGGACACTACAGAGAATTGCTCATGTTGTGTAGTCATGACGTTATTGTGTATTTCAATAATAATGTTGATTTCTGTACCCCCCATATCTGGTTCTAGTCCTTGTTCTGAAGAGCTCATGTTTCAATGTTACATAAACACTGCTCCCCAATTGTCCCCTGATATGCCAATAAAGCAGTTTACAGCCAATCACTGAACAGGGGAGAGAATAGGGCTGTACTTCCTTCCCTTCAGGGGAAGACGAGTTAAGGAGAAGAAGGAGAGGATCCAAGATGGTGGCGGCCCAGGCGAAAGCATTTTGAACTCAGGGAAAACAGCCATAAAGCCACAGAGTTATAAGACTCTGATCAACAAACTGAGTGACTTGATCCCCCTGGGTTTCACCCAGCTACCCAGGGACCATTAAAAGTCTCTGGGCAGGACTCTCATCCCCTCTCTCAGACACTTGGAAAAAACAGACCAGCAGGATCCGCACAGAAGCCTCAGAACCCAGGAATCAGGAATCGTCACCAGCAGAGGGTCAGGGTAAGAGCCACTCCAATACCCAGCGGGCAGCTATGAATCCCCAGACAGGGTTACTCACTAGCCTCCTGGGCTCTCAGATCCCACGCAGGCTCTCTGGTTATTTAGCGAAGGGCTGGCATAGTCAGAGCAGAGCTGTGGGAGCTGGAGGCTCTCTGGGTGGTCCCACAGCTATCTGAGTAGCTTCGGCGCGGAGGGCAGCAAACTAACAGGCATTTGGGAAAGAGTAGGCATATTTGTGCTTCCCCAGAGGGGTGTTGGACATACATACAGGCCCTTCTATTGGATTTACAGTCATGGGAAAAAACACTGCCGTGGGACTGAGCAGCAGGATACATTTCTAGCAGCAGGTTACGCAGCAGCTTGACTGCTGTGTACCGGAACTTGGAAGACAGTGACCCCATTTGCCAGTGTCCAAAGCCAGCTCCATACACACATAAGGTGGAGCTGTGAGAGTGGCAGAAAGGGCGGCTGGGTTGGAAGGAAGATGTGTCCTCCACAGGCTCCAAACCCTGGGCAAATTGTGGGGTTATTATTATTAGACTCTTTTGTAGTGCTGGCCCTTCTGGCTGGAAACCAGAGCTTAAGCATATATAGCTCCACCCCTGGAACACTGGGAATACAACAAGAATTTCAAGCCCTTGAAGAAAGAAATTGAAGAGGCCATCAGAAGATGGAAAGATCTCCCATGCTCATGGATAGGTAGGAACAAAAAATGACCATCCTACCAACAGCAATATACAGATTCAATGCATTTCTTATCAAAGTACCAATATGATTCTTTATAGACCTGGAAAAAGCTATTCTCAATTTTGTATGGAACAACAAAAAACCTAGAATAGCTAAATCAATCCTGTACAATAATTATAATAATAAAAACATCTGGAGGTATCACCATCCCAGATTCAAACTGTACTATAGAGCAATAGTAATAAAAACAGCATGGTACTGGTATAGAAACAGACCAGTGGAATCGAATTGAAGACTCAGAAATGAACCCATACACCTATGGTCACCTAATCTTTGACAAAGAAGCCCAAACAACACAATGGAAAAAGTACACAGCTTCAACAAATGGTGCTGGTCCCACTGGATGTCCATTTGTAATAGAATGAAATTAGACCAATACTTATCACCTTGTAAAAACTTAAGTCCATGTGGATCAAAGACCTTAACATAAGCCTGGTCACAAAAGGTCTACTAGAAGAGAAAGTGTGAAAAACCATCGAACACATTGGCACAGGTGACAACTTCCTGAACAGAACACCAACAGCTCAGGACCTAAGACCAACAATCAATAAATGGGACCTCATGAAACTGAAAAGCTTCTGCAAGGCAAAAGACACTGTCATTTGAACAAAATGGCAGCCTACGGATTGGGAAAAAAATCTTCACCAACCCCACATCTGACAAAGGGCTAATATCCAAAATTTACAAAGAACTCGAGAAATTAAATGCCAAGAAACCAAATAATCCAATTAAAAAATGAGGGAAAGAGCTAAACAGAATTCACAAAGGAGGAATTCCTAAAGGCCAAGAGACACTTGAAGAAATGCTCAGCATCCTTAACCATCAGAGAAATGCAACTCAAGATGACTCTAAGATTCCATCTCACACCTGTCAGAATGGCTAAGATCAAAAGCTCAAATGACAGCACATGCTGGCGAGGGTGTGGAGAAAGGGGAACCCTCCTCCATTGCTGGTGGGAGTGCAGGCTTGTGCAACCACTATGGTGGTCAGTCTGGCGATATCTTAGAAAACTTGGAATAGTTCTGCCTTGGGACCCAGCCATACCACTTCTGGGTATACATCCAAATGACTCCTCGCCGAATCACAAGGAAGTTTCCTGATCTATGTTCATAGCAGCCTTATTTGTAATAGCTAGAAACTGGAAACAACCCATATGTCCCTCAACTGAAAAATGGATTAAAAATCTATGATACATCTACACAATGGAATACTACTCAGCTATCAGAAAAAGGAAATTATGCAATTTGCAGCCAAATGGATAGAACTAGAAAAGCTCATTCTGAGTGAGCTAACCCAGACTCAGAAGGATGCACATGGCACGTATTCACTTATAGTCAGATTAGCTATATAGTATAGGATATCTATACTACAATCAATGCACCAAAGGGAACAGGAACATAGACTTTTTTTTTCCCTGTCAATGAGACACTTTGCCCTAGTGGTGCTGCCTTGTAGGCCCCCAGTGTATGAGGAGGCTCTTGGCCCTCATATGACTGCTGAACGGGGGCAGGGGACTGTTATGTAGGAACACTCCACTCCAGAGGAGTGGGATGGAAGGGTTAGGGGGTAGAGGGTGGGAGGGTGGGAGAGTGGGACTGGGAGGGTAGAAAGAGGAGGGCACTGTGATGGAGATATAACCTGAAGCAATAAATAAATAAATTTAAAAAAATAAAAAAGGAGATGAAGGAGGGGGATTCAGAAGTGGCAGAGGCAGGAAAGACGGGGAGAGATTTACACTGGGGTCGGGTGGGGAAGCCAGGTTATCTTAGTAAGTTAAGAATAGAGTAATAACTGCTCAGTTTTTGGATTGTGAACCTTGTTTAACACATAATATAATAGAGTATCAGTTATTTAGTTGATACTTGGGTTAAAAGGTAAACTGTGCTTTTTTGGACAGCAGTCTGTCTGCAGTTGGTGCAAGGGGTTTTTTCATGCCAAGAGATAGGCTTGCCACTAATTCAACCATCTTACAGTGGAGGTTCTTCGATGCTTATCTTCTACTTGGAGTAGAATAGGGGGTGCTGTCAGGCGCTGATATGTCTCGATATCAAAAAAAAATCTTGATTTAAGATAACATCTTTAAATGCCATATTCTGCAGATCTCTTGGGGTTTTTGAAGATGCCCTATCCATCTCTTGTATTTAGATAAGCAAATGTTGCTTGTCTCTTAGAAACTTGATTACTGGGTAGTTTAGAGAATATCTGTGATAGACTGTCATAGTAGCTAACAAAGTGACATGTTTGCATGACTAGGAGTTTGTTTTAACTATCCTAGACCGTTTTAGACGGTTGGTATCAAGAGGTCAGAGCTTCACATTTTATTTTTAAGTATCTCTAGGTATGATACCATTGGGAAGCATTACCTTTAAATTTGTATCAATATACAAAGATCTATAATAAATAAAGTATTTAAAAAAAGAGGTAAACTGTGAAACTAACACAATTATATAAAGTTACACTAACAGTGTTGGAAGTGGGAATCAATGCTGATAAAGGTTTCATATCCTACAAGACTCAAAGCACCTAAGCTTGTCATAAACTTGAGTGTGTGTGTCAGTCTGATTCGAGTTGGTGCTACAAGAATCTAGTGAACTGAGATACACTTCAGAATATTTTGTATTAATCTGTATGGAGTTTTGGTTTCTGCTCCAAGCCTGGAAGGAAGTGAGGGATTCCAGATCAATGTCCCAAATGTTAATTCACTGGGAAATGCACAAAGCCCGAGAAACTTCCCTCACTGTAATATCTTATTTGGCATTGTTCTAGATAGTTGACTGAGCCTGGACTTCATCTAACCAGTAAGTTAGGAATTTTAGATACGGTTCCCAGAAGAGAAAGAAAGAATAGCCTGGATCAGTGTTTGGTAGACAGGGAAAGTGAAATGAAGTCTACAAGGATCATGCTCAGGCTCCTGATTGCTTTCACTGTAATAGTGATCTACCTGCAACTGGCAGTATTCTTTCCAAAAGAGTAACTAAGAGCTTTTAGCGTCTGCCTTCCACAGAATTCACAAATTGGATGTAACACAAAGAGTCATTTGGGGGTGTATGGTTGAGAGACATGTAATATTCTACTTTGGTAGTTGTAGTCTGTGATCCTGTAATGCTTTGTTTAGAAAGACAGTTTGGCAGGATGACGTCTGCACACATGACAGAGCATTGTTTTTTTCCAGACTTCTCTGGAATTTGGCATCGCTGTGAACCCCATACTGAATTTGGAGGTTGGAATGTTCTTACCCACAAGCTTCATCAACACTTCAGCCAACACTCTCTTGGTATGCTGACTATCTTCCACTGCTACAGACTTTGGCCCTTGTTTTTTGTGAATAATTTTCCATTTAGCTCCTAGTACTGAAATATTCTATATCTTCTTTTCCTTGTGTAAAAATAATTTAATAGGCAAGTAATTGTATAAACTTGCATAGTTAAGTAGAAACCATAGAGATACTGTATATATTCAACATCAAGTATATACAAATTTGGATTATATTTAAATATTATAATGGAACTCACACTCATAAAATTGAAGGAACATAAAAATGTCTTCTATATAGTATATGTCTTTAAAATTTTTTACTGTATACTGTTATTATAAAATCTCACCATGTGAGTTGGACTTCGAATCTATTTAAAGCACTATCTGTTCATAGAATTTATATGTTGGTATCTGTAATAACTGAATGTTTCCCTCCAGTTAATATTTAACACACAAATATGTACAAGAAAATAAGGTACTGCCTTCCTTTGTCATGACAGTTATTTAAGAATCTTTGCAGCTAGTATAAAGTAATTAACAATTGCCATTAATACAGACTAGTTAACCTATACATGACCAAGAAATAATGTTTGTCTATAGAATGTAGCCACACAACCAGCTTCCATAAGCTAATTATAACAATTAGAATCTTTTCATCCTATCTGAAATTTAAATAATTTGATTATTTCTTGCTTCTCCAAGGCTTGTGATGGTTTCTCAATTATTCTTTGTTCAGCAAAGGTCATGGCAACTTTTGCCTTCTGATTTTGGACCAAGCAATTAATTATGACATATTCTTGTCCAATAATTGAGTGTGTTCACATTCACACAATACTTGGTATGTCATGAGTCTTCATCCAAAGGCTGTGGGGGCATTGTCCTCTATACTGGGAAAAAACTGAGAGAGAGTGCATAAGACCAAACAGGAAAATGATACATGTCTGTTTGTTTCAGAAATAATGACATATGAAAACTGTCATGTAACAGAATTACTTTTTAAAGTTGTATTTTTACTTTTTGTTTCTTTGCTATGTTATTTTTCACATTAAAGTGTGTTGTGTTATTATGTGATTTTTTAATAATTTCTAAAAATAATTTTTACATTTGAAAATAGCAAGGCAAATCACAACAAAAATTAAATATAAACAAGAATGGCCTGGTATCCTGATACACACCATTAATCTCAGCACCAGGGAGGCAGATTTCTATAAATTCAGCCTTTTTTGCATAGTCTGTCCCAAGCTAGTCATGACTACAAAGTGAGAATATATAAAATAAGTAAATAGGTAGTAACCAGACTGAAAAAAATAAACCTCTGAGAATACTTTTCAAAATGTTTACAAATATTACCTTCAAAACACCTTTAGTTTAAAGTCTTCAGCAAAAAACACCCCAAATCAAGGAACTATCTGCACATAAGAAAAATTACAATAAACTAGGCAAAGAAAAGATGTTGTGTTAAAACTTTAGTGCCACTCCTTTGAAATAATTTGGGAATAGACTATTTTTTATTCTGAGGGATTTTATTTCCTCATTGTTTCATTCCTAATTTTATTACCATTTCATTCTGTATTTTATTTCTTGTGATTTTTTTCTCCTGCTTACATACAAGGTTGAATAGATTGCAGCTCATAATTGGACCAATTGCCAAATCTAGTTGAAAAAAAGATAATGGACTTTATTCGGGAACTAAATATCTGACCTTTAAACAATTCCTATCTTAATTACCCCAAAGCAGTAAATCAGAAGAAAAAAATGTATAATTTTTCTAGTTAAACAAGATGGCAGGTGTATAGCTTATGTCTGGTTTGTATATTTAGAGTAAAAAAAAAAAAAATCACTCGAAATTCTGTACCATCAGCAGCTACTAAGTCAGAAAGAATGGGAAAATTTTTGGAAAAGGTATGTTAAGAAATATCAGTTTTTCCTCCTCTACCCTCAAGATATTTGAGCTGACACTGAAGTGTGTCATAGCGTGCAGACTCCTGGTGTTGATGGCACACATTTTGAGGACAACAATTACAGATGCTGAATCTTTATGCATTGCGAAGTGATCTTGGATCAGGACATGTTTTTCCACCATGACCTGAGGCAAACCATAGAATACAATGAACACTGGCAGGAGTCTGGAAGGCTGTTGGTGGGAGACACATGACTGACACTCCTGTGACCTTAACAGCTAGGAGAAAATGACTCGGTGAATTAGCAACGCTTGCAAGGAGGAGTGAGTAAAGGCTTTTCTTTAATGTGACTCAGCTAAACTCTAGTGTCCAATTCCTTTTATAGTAAATGCTTTTGGAAGTTGTAGAAAGGTTTTGCCTCTGGGAACTGTTAAGAAACACAAGGGGAAATTGTGTGTTCTTGTGAAATCTTCATGGTATGTGCATGTTTGTTTTATGTCCCTACACATACGATATCATCAATATCTATCTATATATCAATATATACATACACACATGCACACATGTATATATATATATATATGTAATAGTTAATATTTTATAGGAGCACACAGTTGAAAGTCTTTGGACCTTTAGAGAGACTTTGGAATTTTAGAGCAACTAGATATTTTATATTTTTTGGTTGTGAGCCTAGCCTTTAATGGCTGAGCCATCTCTCCAGCCCTACAACTAGATATTTTAAAGTCATTGCACCATTGGGTGTTTGATTTTTATTTCAAGACTGGGACTTTCGGGTTCATTTTGTTTTGTATTGTGACATCAATATTAGCATGATATTTTGAAGACAAGAAAAAATGGAAATTTTATGGTTTACTAGTAACATATTGGTAGGTCAAGTTCACAGAGGTAAATTGTTCTGATTTAGTCTTTTGTAAACTTGCACTGGCTAGAGATATCTGGAAGAGAAACCTCAACTGAGAAAATGCTTCCATCAGATTGGCCTATAGGTATGTCTGCAGGACATTTCCTTAATTAATGATTAATTTGGAGGACTTACCCCTCAGTAGTCAGTACCACCTCCAAGTAGATGGTTCTGCATAGTATGAAAAATCAAGCTCAGTAAGACAGTAAACAGCATTCATGAATGGTCTCTGCTTCAGTTCCTGCCTCCACATTCCTACTTTGAGTTCTTGCCCTGGCCTCTCTCAATGTTGGAGTGTAAACTGTAAACCAAATGAATCATTTCCTCCTTGAGTTACCTTTGATCATGGTATTTTATCACTGCAATAGAAATCTAAGACAGCATGTGTTGTAGTAGTTTGGATGAAAATGGGGCCATAGGCCCATAGGATTGCCACTATTAGGAGATGTAGCCTTGTAGGGGTATGTGTTGTTTTGTTGGAGGAACTGTGTCTCAGTTCACTTCCTGCTGCCTGCTGATCTGGGTGTAGGACTCTCAGCTCCTTTTCCAGCACCATGTCTGCCTATATGCTGCCTTGATTCCTGCCATGACGATAATGTACTAAACCTCTGAAACTGTAAGCCAACCCCAATTCAATGTTTTCCTTTCTAAGAGTGGTTGCAGTGGTCACTGTGTCTCCACAGCAATAAGACCCCAATTAAGACATATATACAACACACACACACACACACACACACACACACACACACACACACACACA
>CAJQZJ010032348.1:429892-445887 GCA_907164525.1 Lophiomys imhausi | reverse complement strand
ACACACACACACACACACACACACACACACACACACACACACACACACACAAACTCAATGTTTGTGTTTATAAAGAGAAGTTGATGAATTAATTTTTAGATGCATTTTGTTTTGTCAAGAGAGAAATTCTAAGCAACATGTTAATGGATGATTCATTCTCAAAGTTCACCTGAGGACTGTTCCACATACATATTACGTCCAAAAAGAAATCATTTAGGTGTTCATATAAAATATGTTTAAAGTGTGTGTTTTAGTAATTCTACCACAGGATCCAAGGTCCTCCCTATTTGTGTTTAAATTTTAATACCCCAGTGCTTCTTCAAGCTTTTATCAGTGTGTGTGTGTGTGTGTGTGTGTGTGTGTGTGTGTGTGTGTTTAATCTGTGGTTAGGGTGAACAGCACCAAAAGCCTTCCAATAGAAGAAATATGAGAAGTCCTTTGCAGCAAGCATTAAAATGTTTAAGTATTTCTTGAGATTACCCAGCTAGTATCTCTTTCTTATATTTTTGGTTGTGAGCCTAGCCTTTAACGGCTGAGCCATCTCTCCAGCCCTAGTATCTCTTTCTAATAATAAACTTAAGCTATGGGCCAGGGGAATGTTCTGAGGAACATAGATAGTTGGATAGACAATAAAGAAAGGAAGGAGATTGCTGTGAAGAAAATGTAGACACCAGAAACAAACCATCTATTTTGTAATTTCATTGAGAAAGTTGTGATTTGGTAATTCTTTAAGGTTTTCTGGAATACCATGAAATGGATACGGTGTTGCTGAACCCAGGCTGAAAACTTGGCTTATGAAGCACACTGCCTGAATCCTCTTCACCTCGCTTGTCAAAGGAAAAGAAAACATTCTGAAGGTCGTACTTTTCTCCCAGTGTGATTATTTTTCATTTCACTAAAATCAGTTAATTTGGAAGAGAGCACAAGCCTGTGAGAATGGGTTGGTTGCAGCCTCATCAGGCAATCAGACAGGAGATCAACACAGCTGTGGGGCCCACGCCAGCTGGGAAAGTCCTCAGTGAAGGCCTGTCTGTCAGGCACAGGAAAAGAAATCATGGCTGTCACATGGGCTGATACCACCAAGATTTATTAAATTATTCCTTCAAGAGATCTCTAAAATCAGTGCCCGACACTCAAAGATGATAAATCAGTTGAATATTAATGTGATTAGGAGTTTGGCTGTTCTTAAATCTCTTCCTTTGATGCAAAATACGATTTTCTTTGAAAATGGAGCACATTAAAGCTACTCTTATTTCTATGAAACAACACATATGCCAGAGTGCCTGTTACAATTTTGTGTATAATATATTTATTTGCATACAGAAATATGTATTTCTATTATACATTTTATTGTATTTATAGAATATATATATGAAGCATACAACATATTACGGGGAAGATATATTAAATATACACAGAGTTCATGCTACAGCATGCACCCTTTTAAGAGAAGCCTATTAGAGAGGCATGGCATTGTATATACATGCTGAGAATACATGTCTCACAAGTTTATCCAGCTGTGGGTGCCTTCCTAATCTATTTGCAACACCAGTGTTATGGTTGTTGATGGAGATATTATCAAATTGAGGAGGGGAGCAACTGTCAATGAACTAAATACAAGAAAATAAAAGTCAACTGCGATGCTAAATAACTGTGGGTATCATTTGACTGCATTGCTAAATAACTGTTGGGATCATTTTGAAATCCAGTCTCCCCTCATGACATCATCTCTTCAGTAGCAAAAAGTAGTGAGTGAGCAAACAGTAAAAGGATGTGGGATTTTTAGATTCCATATATCAAGCCAGACAGTTTATCTTGTCCTTTGTAGCTTACTTTATTGGAGACCTTGTCTCAACACTTGGAATCTATCATTAAGTTAATGATGAATTGGTCAAGAGACAATCATTTCTTTTTTCAAGAAGTGAGTTGGCTCTTTTCATATTCTTAATTTTATCTTTTTATAATTCCACTCTGGAATATTTACGTTATTGCTATGAGGACAGAAAAAAATAAAGGCTTGACAGCTACTGACATTTTTAGTGAAAACAAAGGAGATGAATTATATTGTTTCTTTAAAGGGCTCTTCATTAGTTTGGAAGAAAAAAATGATGTTTCCAGTAGAAACCGATCAGACTAGAGGCAGTTATGGTCATGGACAATGCTGTAGTCTCTAAACTAGGAGCAGTGGTACCAAAACTAGACATTAAGATGTCACAGTGGGGCTGGGCATGGTGGCTCATACCTTTAGTCCCAACATAGGAGACAGAGACAGGCGGATTTCTATGAATTTGAGGAGAGCCTGGTCAACAAAATGAGTCTAGGACAGCCAGGGCTTGTTATACAGAGAAACCCTGTCTCAAACAAACAAAAAAACACAACCCAACCAAACCAACCAAACAAAACAAAACAACAAAAAAGATGCTGCAACATTCTAGTTGTGTGAAAGCTAATGATTTTAATATGTAGATGTGGTCTGTCCTCTTATCTGTGAATTTCAAATCCCACTGTTAGTGAGGGAGTGTTTCTGATAGCTGATAAGTAAGCTTTGCTTTATTGTAACAAGCAAGCAGTTTGTATTCATCTTTTTTTTTTAAAGTGATGGAGGATTAAGAAGGGAAAGTCTAGAAATCTCTTAATAGAGACCAGTCTTTCTCAAGTCCTGGTATCATTGCCATTTTGAGCCAAATAATTTGTCTTTGGAGAGTCTATCATATGCAGTGTAATCTGTGTGGCAGCATTCAAAGCCCCTTCTCATTAGACACAAATGCCTATTCCCAGTGTGCCAATCAAAATGGCTCTACATATCACTAAGTGTCCATAGGGTAAAAATTGCCCCTTCTTGAGAGTCATAAAAACAAGCCAAGCCAGCAACAGTGGAGACAGATCTTTGAAGACAATCTCACTCCAATCATGTCCATGTCCTTCCCTTTTTGCTGATCTTGGTAGAGGAAGTTTCCATGGTATGTTGGACTATCTTCACTTTTTTCTTGAACTTGACACTTTCTCTTTTAATAAAGTTGTGGCAGCTGTGGCAAATTATCAGGCAGAGAACTAATCCAGAGAAGGATTCAGTTGAGACATAGAACAAGACAGAGATTGGCTCATGGTGGATTGGACTTAAAGCAAACAGAGATAGACAATGAATCCTGTCCTCCAAAGTGGAAGTCCCAATGGAAGCCATGTCCACATTATGCTTGTATATAACACAGATTGATAATTCTTCTTACAGGAAACTAAGAATCCCATTGAAATGAAGTCCTTTCTACTCAATTAGTTGAAGAAACAACCTAAGAATAAATGTGGTTTTAAAATTAAAAATTTGCATTTTAGTAATTCTGAACTAAGAGAACTACATCAATAAATTATAGGCTAAATTAAACTGTTTGAACCAATGCTATATTTTACACGCAGGAGATTTTGAGGTTAAAAACAATTGAAATTACTCAAACAAGAAGTTCTGGTCATAAAGGATAAGTACATACATTGTTAGCAACTTGTTTCTTATTAGCTTACACTATTGTTTGATGCTGTTTTCAGATTGCTTGTCTCCCACTTGCTGAGATGCGACTGACATGCAAAGTCAGTCAAAGTAAGTCTGAAAAGTCTTAGGACTTCCATTTGATGAACTTGCCGTGTAATGCTCATTGAATGCACAGAGAAAGAACCAAAAGTCTTTAGGGAAAATCTGAACTTTGAAAGGAATTTATAACTTTAATTTCTATCCTTTAGGTCCACACTTAATAAATCTGATTCAAATATCATAACATTTAATGGATGAAATTATATGAAGACAAAAGTAACTAGTTAAGTGTGGATTGATATATTTCTGTGTTTATTTAGAGCATCAAGTATGGATTTCCTACACAGACATTGTCTGTTTAATGTTACCCCTCAATAACAATTTCTGTGACAGCTATTTATGGTTAGATTAGACAGTGGAAAATGGCATGGCAAGAATTACATATACTCTCCCATCAGATTCTGTGTTCATATTTTCCCTGTGTTTGGTTATCCACTATATTTAAGCCACGAAGATTAATATACCTCTCTTGATTAGAGAATATTGAAGCAATATAGTCTTATAGATATTTGAACACAATTTGAAGAACATGGAATAGGTAGTATTAGTAAATGTTTTTGCATGGCCCTTTTCCCCAACCCTGTGTTCTAGTATGGTTATAGAAAACCTCTTTTGGGTATAATTTGAATCTCATCTGCATACTGACATTGAATATAAGGTCTTTTCCTCTTGGGGTTGGCACAGAACACTAATCGAGATTCCAAGTAAGCAAAGCAACATCACATTCCTCCTGACAGTGTCAGGAGGTCATGTTGTACACAGCAACATTTTGCACATGGGTCAGACAGGTTCGGGTTCAAACAGATTGCCCTTCTGACCTTCTGTCTTCTCATCTCAAACTTCATTTGGCCTCAGTGAACTTTCTCCAACTAGACTGACCATTTTCTAATATGATTAAAATTTAATTTTAAATGACTTTGGTTTCCCAAGCATCTTTATGTCTTAAGCAGAATACTTTGTTAAAAATAGATTAGTTGAAAAGAAAATAAGATGGGTGAAAATATTCCACACAAAGGAACCCAAGTGAATGAAATCCTTACAGGTTTGTACACCATCAAAGAATACAGTGACTCAGTAGGGCGTGGCAGAGTGCTCATTTTCATGGATGACTCTGGCCAGATTTAGGAAAAGTCCCGCAGATAGTATCCATATATAATATAAAACCAGAAACTACAAAAATAGTAGGAAAAAATAGTATGACCTAGTTGGGGTTTTGTTGTTTTGGTTTCTTTTCATGATGGGAAAAGGGAAAAGAGAAGAAATAAGCAGTGATTATGTTGAAATCCTTCAAATCAGAGCATAACATAGCTCAGAATATGCTCAGTGCTCCGCCCATCATCTCTGTGTCCTATTTGATTTTCTTTCTTCATATTTCTAGTTGAATACTGTCTGGTTCTTTATATTTAGGTCTCTGTGTTAGCATGAAATGTGGCATTTCTTCCTCATCAGGACACATGGGACCAACAGAAAGAAACAACAAAAAGTTGTTTTGTTCTCTTCTTGTGCAGAGCCATAAAATTATAGATTCAGACGCCCTTCTTCAAGAGGGTAGGAAACAGCACAGATTGTTTCTTAAATCCACAATTTCATCAAGTCTCTTCCATTGTCTCATTTCTCCTAAACTGACAGGATTGAGAAGGTGAAGTTTATTTTTGTATTTTTCAAACTGGAGCAGGAGCACAGTGAGCGTGTCACTCTAGAGTTCCTTGATTGCACATTTGTAGTTAAGATTGGAAAGTGCAATGGCAGATCACTATTAACACTGACAACTTTCTTGTCCCTGTTCTTCTCCTCAAGCCCCAATTGACCACCTTTCTTATTTTGAAGAAGTCTTTTACCTTGTAGCGCCTATGTTCTTGTAATGACACATAAGGAGATGTTTAAAAGTCTTTTTGAAGGTGGCATTACAAAGTGCGTAGCAGGCAGGGTTGATGGTGCTATTGATGTAACAAAGCCAGTAACCAATTGTCCACACTGTAGTGGGAATGCAGGGTGCACAGAAGGTGTTGATGAGCACCATGACATTGTATGGTGCCCATGTGATGATAAAAGCGAGCAGAATAGCCAAGATTGTCCTGGTCACTTTCTTTTCCCGGGATGGAGGAGGTTTCTTTTTGGCAGGCTGCTTGGTCATCTTCACAATCTTGCGGGCTACAATGTTCTGCTTTTCATCCCCATTCTGACCTGAAGACCCAACTAGTTCTACAGTGGTACTCGTTGGGGTGCATGTGTCACTCTTTTGGGTCTTGGTGGCAATTTTGATGCATGTTTGCTTAGAGTTATCATCTTTGGAATGGCCCAGGGAAGTGGAAACTGTGTTTTCATCCTGGGTGATTTCATCATCTCTCATATTGGAGGCAACAGCGCTGACTGAGGTGGAGTCATTGGAGCTTTCCTTCTCCTCCCCCTGAAGGCAGTTTTCAGTCACGCCATCCCGGGGAGCCTTGCCATTCTGGATCTTGTTGTGATCCAGGCCACTATCATCCCCAGGCTTGTTGTTGTTGTTTGGCTTTACGATTCTTCCTTGCACCAGACTCGGAGACACTGGGTCTTGGCTGGACACGGGTTCCTTCTTTTCCTTTTTTATCCTACTCTTGCTTGCCCGGGATATATGCCAATACAGCACAGTCATGATGATGACAGGGAGATAGAAGGCTGCAATGGCAGTGCCAAAGGTGACAGCAGCATTGGAAAAGAACTGAATGTAGCACTCCCCGTCCTTCACAGTTCTTACCCCTACGATGAACTGCCAGAAGAGAATGGCTGGAGCCCAGAGGATGAACGAAAGGACCCAGGCAGCGGCAATCATCATGCCTGCCATTTTTGTGGTCCGCTTAACTGGGTAGGTCAGAGGTTTTGTGACACAGAAGTACCTATCAAAGCTGATGATGAGCAGATTCATAACAGAGGCATTGCTGACAACATAGTCCAAGGCTAGCCAAAGGTCACATACTACAGGCCCCAAAGGCCAGTAGCCAATCACAGTGTAGAGTGTGTACAAGTTCATGGAGAAAACACCTATAATGAGGTCAGCACAAGCCAGGCTGAACAAGAAGTAATTGTTGACAGTCTGAAGGTGGCGGTTAACTTTAATGGAAACCATGACCAGGATGTTCCCAATGATGGTCACCAGACTGAGGGATCCAGCCACAAGGACAATAAATACCACTTCAAATGTCTTGTAAGGACTGCTAATAGCCAAGCCATTGTTAGAGGAGTTCGTTGAGTTATTCATTTTGTGTTCAGTAGTCAGGTGGCCAAATAAACATGTAAACCTGCAGGGAAATAGAATAAAGTTAACAAGTGTAATATAAACATTATTTCAAAACACATCTGATTTCTTCCCTTTGAAAAACTGTCCAGTCATTCTTCTGTATCCTGAGTATATACTGTAGCCTGTCTGTCCCACCCAAGAGGCAAAGACTGTAGATAGAAAATTGAACATTTTCTTAATAGTTGACAATGAATTTATGATCCAACAATACAGTGAGTGTCTCCATTTACAGATATGAATATCTATCTGTTTGTTTGTTTGCATCACCAAATCTTTGTAAGTTGAACTAACCAAACCAAATATATGGTTAAAACTTTTCAAAATAACTATAAGCTTTTGGATTTGAAATAAAAATTAATAAACCAGTGAGAGACAAAATATTAGAACAGAACATAAAACTGAATGTGTGTCTTTTATAGTCAATAACACCATTTATGGTTGAGATTGAGCCTTTTCTTTATTGATATTGGTGATGGTAATGATAAAAAGACATTATGCTAACCAATGCATCCAACCAAAGTAAATGTTTTTCTCAATTATGTTTTACAATTGTACTCTACCTTCAATTATCATTAGAATTTCGTTCTTTTTTTAACACTAGAATTTTTAAAATTCTATACCTTATAAAGGAATAATCATTCACTATTCATACAATTGTACCAAATTTCGAAATGTTTTCTTTGTTTCTAGCCACATTAAATACATTGCTTTACTCTTCTTTGACACACCTTTCATTTTTTCTGAAGAGGGAGCCAGGGCCCAGAAAGTTACAGAAAATGATATAGAATCACTTTCAAGTCAGTGATAGGCATACTACAATTCTTTACTCTCTTTTTCTTCTTTATAAGTGGTATGACTGCTTTTCAATAACAAAAAAAATCATAAAAACGCAGCCTTTGGTCTCTCCGACGCTTGTTTTCTCAGTAAGTAAGGGCCGTAGAAAGTTTGCTTAGATTATGTCAACTCCATCTCAGAAAGAAGAAAGAAGAGATAAGGAAAGAATTTAAGGAACTTCTTCATCACTAGGGCAGTGAGAAGTAATTTATTTATTAAAATAAGCACCGAACTTACCTCAGACTTTTATTTAGACAAAATCTCCTTCTGCATCCCTTCCCTTTTGAAGGGTTGCATTTAATTAGAAACTACTGAGGAGTGACATAATGATGTCCTTTTTGCAGAGGTTGCTGGTTAAGAAAGACTGCTTATTGAACCTGGGATTCTTATCCATGTTGAACATTGAAGATTTCATGAAATGTCAGCTACAGTCACTATTACAACTCAAGAATTTTCAGAGGTAATCCTACTAGGCTATGACAATACTGGTTTGAAAAAAGAGAAACATATCATTTAGCAGCAAGTACTAGTTTTTTGGGTATCATTAGTGCAATAAGGTTACACCATAAATGAAGAAGAGGCCCACAATGGAGATGAACTTCAAAGCACTCATGTTCCTATGGTAAATATGTAATGTGGTAGTCTACAATTTAGTTTATAATAAGGTCCTGGGTGTATTTTGGAAGCATGAGAAGAAGACTCTTCTTCACCTGGATTCTTTGAATGCATAGCAGAGAGAAACATACATGGTTCTATGTTTTCTTCACCCAGTTTTGGTACTTGTACATTTATTAAAATAACATTAGCTGTTTAATTCTGAGTTTGATGCTAAAATGCAATGAAATTTATTTTCCCCCTTTCTCCTACTCTTTTAGAGCTTATGGATTAAAGTGATATTGTGTCCCTGAATGATAGTCTATAAAGGCTAAATATGAAACATGTATTATTAATATTTAAATTTGCCAAGCAGATGTAAATTGATCACCTCTCTTAACCATTCATAATAGTTAACAGAAAAGAATGTGTTAATATGTGTTTGAGCTATTTATGAGGTGTGGGATGCAGTAGAGTGCTAAAAGTAATAAGTTTTCATTTGCAATGATAGTAAATTGTCAACAACAATGTATCAAGAAAAATTACCAGAAGGACAATTAGCTTGTTTTGACCATAATTACTCTTCAGAGCATGTCCTGGGGTGTCTGGTACTTTTATGACACATATTGATCAAAGGATCAAAGAGTAAAAGTACTCAAGATTTAAATCAGTAGAGCTCTATTACAAGTTAATAGTTAATAATCATCATCTATCTAAAAATACTGTCCCTGCTCCTAGAGGCATTGCAGACATGGCTGCTGTGTCATATGTGCATCAGTAGGAGGTAGAGAGAAGAGAGGCTGTGTCTACATTCAGTGTTCTCACCTATAAACATTTGAATGAATAGTAGCCTAACATTCCCTGAAAAAAAGCAAGCTAGAGACCACGCACCAGAAGGCCCTTACAGAGAAATAGCCTGTGATGACTACCAGTCCAGCACTAGGTAACCACCAGGTGGTCATCCAGGACAGGAAGCAAGTCAGAGACTAAAAGAACCTGGCTGGCCCTGGATGTAGGGGTTATGGGTGAGCCAGCCCCAAGGGTATAAGTGTAGGATATCCAGCCCTGCCTTATGTCTGCTCTATGGTGGTGTTGACTAGGGAGCACTCTGTGATGCCCTCTCCACATGTGGCAGGTGTAAGAGTTGGCCTTGATGGGGTCATGAGAGAAAGAGAGCTGGTCCAGTCCATAGTGTTGGTATTTTGATAGGAATTGCAATGAATCTGATATTGCTTTTGGTAGGACGGCTATTTTTACTATGTTGTTCCTACCTATCCATGAATATCTTTCCATCTTCTGGTGTCTTCCTCAATTTCTTTCTTCAAGGACTTGAAATTTTTGTCATATAGGTCTTTCATTTGCTTGGTTAGAGTTACCCCCAGGTATTTTGTATTGTTTGTGGCTATTGTGAAGGGTGGACTAATGAAACTGAAAAGCTTCTGTAAGGTAAAGGAAACTGTCATTTGGACAAAATGGCAACCTACAGATCTTTTGGGAAAAGATCTTTACCAACCCCACATCCGATAGAGGGCTAATATCCATAACTTATAAAGAACTCAAGAAACGAAACACCAACTAACCAAATAATCCAATCAAAAAATGGGGAACAGAGCTAAACAGAGAATTCACAAAGGAGGAATCCCTAATGGCTGAGAGACACTTGAAGAATAGCTCAGCATCCTTAATTATCAGAGAAATGCAACTCAAGACGACACTGAGATTTCATCTCACATCTGTCAGAATAGCTAAGGTCAAAAACTCAAATGACAGCACATGCTAGTGAGACTGTGGAGAAAGGGGAACATTCCTCCATTGCTGGTGGGAGTGCGAACTTGTACAACCATTAAGGAAATCAGTGTGGTGATATCTTAGAAAACTTGGAATAGATCTACTCAAGACCCAGCCATACCACTTCTGGGTATACATTCAAATGATTCCTCACCAAACCACAAGGACATCCCCTTATCTATGTTCATAGCAGCTTTATTTGTAATATCTAGAAACTGGAAGCAACCCAGATGCCCCTCAACTGAAGAATAGATAAACAAACTGGTACATTTACACAATGGAATACTACTCAGCTATCAAAAACAATGAAATCATGCAGCCAAATGAATGGAACTAGAAAAGCTTATCCTGAGTGAGCTAACCCAGTCTCAGAAAGATGCACATGGCATCTACTCACTTACAATTGGATTTTAGCCATGTAGTACAGGATAAGTACCTTACAACCAACACACCAAAAGGAACAGGAACACATAGACCTTGTTACCTGTTAGTGGGACACTTTGCCCTAATAGAGTTGCCATATAGGCCCCCAGTGCAAGAGGAAACTCTTAACACTCATATGACTGTTGGACTGAGGGGGGGCCAATATGTAGGGGTAACTCACTCTGGAGGAGTAGGATAAGTGGGAGAGGGGGGAGAGGAAGGGAGGATGAGACCGGAAGGGTGTAAGGAGGGCAATGTGATGGAGATGTAACGTGAAGTAATAAATAAACAAACAAACAAAAGCCATGTTAAAAACATACTATATTTTCAAGCTGCACCTTTAAGATTCATGCATATTATCACATTGTTGTGCTTAAAAAATGCAAATGACAGAAGACTGAAAGTAGCTGAAGCAGTACCCTCAACCTCATATTAATGTAAAAAACATCAGGATTATGTACAATCTTACTGCAGGGTAAACATGCTGGCTGTTTTGACTGTCAGTCAAATGCAATTCTATTCTTAGTTATTCTGGGATGAGCTTCCAGTCCACGTGAACTGTTATCGTTTCCCTTCTTCAAAACACAATGTAAACACCACTTACCCTAGAAAAGTGTTATGACTAACAGGTAAAGAGGGGTAAGCGTGATTTTACTAGGATCCTAGCTTTCCCACTTCCTGAAGGTCACATTTCAGTTATTCACACACAGAGTTCCTCCTGCCAAAGAGGAAGAAGGGTCTGCACAGGCATAAGCACAGTGAGACCAGGGAGTACTCAGGCTTTCAAGGTTCGAAAAAACACATCCCAGGTGGGTAAGCACATTGGCTTCCACCCTCTTCCGCCCAGAATTCAACAGAATGCTGAGACAAATGAGGGCTGTAGATTTACATTTTTTTTCCTCCTCTTCAAGACAGTACAACTCCTCTATGGTAAAACGCATGGGCCTAAAGTTACAGCATGAAATATGCATTACACGGTGTAACCCAGATCAAGCATCCAATCAGAGCCAACGCTGTGTCTAACTGTGGTTATGCCCCCTTCAGGAAGAACAGGAGAGGAAATGGATCAGTGGCCAAAGAGCTGTGGGAAGTTTCCTGTGCTTTCACAGCCGTATCTGTGTCTTTCTCTCTGCCCTGTGAAGAAGCTGTAAGTGTGTAGCTATCTTTATAAATTTTGTTTTTGTGGTGTTCCCCCCACCTAAAGTTGGCAGGCTGCTCATATAATAACACTAAATTAGTTAATTCATTGCTTTGAATTAAAAATGTGAATCAAATTTGCAGAGCAACTGGGGCTTGTTATAAGCCTGATAGAAAATTCTGGAATGAAAGCTGATCTTCTAAAGAAGCTGAGCAAATCCAAATAGCACACCCCTTTATGGAGAAATTTTCAGGGTGTATGTGCCTTCCATTGGGAGGCAAGATAGAGCAAATGTCAACATGCAGCTTTGGGTTGTGCATCAAGGACACACACCTTGGGAGACAAGAGGACATTCTGTTTATGAATAGTGTGACTTTTTATGTTGCCCTTGAAGGGTGGACCATGGCAACCAGGATAAGGATAAATGGTATCAGAAGTTGTGCACAGAGTAAAGGATTTCCACACAACTGAAGTTACCTCTGAGTACCATGGAAAGTTCAGGTTCCACAATTCACAATAACTGGGTAGACAGTAAGGCACTTAATTTACATAGGAATGTGTTTATTGTAAGCCCATCTCAGGGTACATGGTTTATGAAAAGAAAGGGAGCCTTACTCATCAACGTAACATAATGCTCTTTCCACAAAAAAAATGCACATACTATGGAAAGTGCAAATGAGGAGTTTTTGTTTTATAGACATGACTTTAATGGTTATTATCCTTTGAAACACAGGAGTGTACAGTGAATAGGCACCATTGGTCTTCTGACTGAAATCTCTAGAAAAGAGATTGCTCGAGCTGTGTGGAGCCCAGAGAATGAATTCACCTCCAAAGGATCCAAGTTTTGAATCTTCTCACTTTTCAATGACACCAATAACACCTGCACCGTAGCCTTATGATTCATACCAGAGTCAACGGGACTATAAAAATAAAATAGTAATGAAGTATACAAAGTAACGGGCAGCAACTATTTTTATTGTTTCCAATCCAAACATGAAATGATTGTTTCCCCAGAGCCTGATTGCAGCCAATTTCTAGAACTCAACGAAATGACCACAGTGTTATCTCACTAAAACTTGAAGCCCAAGAACACTGAGAAGATTAAAGTTTTTACCAAATGATTGAATGGCATTTCAGATGAGGGAAGAACAGAAAAAGCTTCATCGAGTCAGCAAAAACTTGTGTTTCTAAAGCACTAATTTAGAGTCCCAATAGAAAGCAACTTGGTCAGAAAGAATGAAGTTTACATCTGAAACCACAGAAGACAACTCTGCCAACTGCTGGAAATAAAGCCATTCCTTGTTTACAATGTTGGGGGAGCTACAGCATCATTAAATGTGTGTAATATAATTATTACCCCACATTACTCCATTTCTTTCTTCTCTGCTGTCCTCCTCTTTCCTTTCACCTTAGTTAAAATATTTAAATATGTAAGAGTCCCTGATCCCACTTTGTCTCCAGACTCTGCTGGCTTGTTTTATTTATCTTTGTGGTGCTGAGGATTGAAGCCAGGCCCTTTGAATTCTAAGCAAGTAGTCTACCATTGAGTCAAACCCCTAGCTCTTTCACGTCCATTCTCTTCAAGCACCTTTTGACATCACATCTTTCTTGAAACCTGTGAGACTAATATGAAAGACAAGAGAAATGACACTTGTCTTCTTGAACTATACCATCTGGGCTTCGAAGTAGACCAAGCACAATTTATTTGCCTTCATCTCCACCATGCCATGCAGTAAATTGTTGCCAAAATTTGAGCAGTTTATGAAAGTTTATAATTGTACAAGCCTTTAATTCTACCATGTAGGAGGCAAAGGCAGGCAGATCTCTGTGATTTCAAAACCAGTCTCATCAACAAAAGGAGGTATAAATCATCCAGAGTTACATAGTGAGACCCTGTCTCTCTCTCGAAAAAAAATTCCAAGCAATTCACATACAGGCAATAAAGTACAACTTTGACTCATAAATTAACAATAGGTGGGAATAAATTCTCAAGACTAGGAGAAAGTAAGTTTTTAGCCACATCATTGTGTTACCAGACAAAGAAGGTTTGGTATGAGCTGTTCACTGAGACAAGATGGGAATATGCACAGCTAGATCTTTAAAAAAAAAATTAGTGTATGCATTTGCAATTACTTAACCTGTGGCATACCTCAAGGTGGTAGGACATAAGAAGCTAGGAGATTTTGTCCCTGAATCTTCACCTGGCCACTGTGTATATGTAGATCTATGTGCTGACATGTTGAGTATTCTCTGAGTAGGAAAGGATCATGACTCTTACAAGAGGAAAGCAAGTTTTTTTCTGCTCTTATAAAGTCTATAGGATAGGAATCTCATCCAGGAAGCATCATGAAAACATTCTACACAGAAAGGGAACTTTCATGACACACAATTGGCCTTCTTTCTGTAAGCAACGTCCAGACATGAAGAACACCGTGGGTCTAGTGTGCCTTTCCTTTTGAGGAGACAGTAGCAAAGGTCCTGATTACTTAGCTACGGGAGGTGCCAGCAAAAGGCCAGCTTCTCACTTTGTAAGGGTGACACAACCCTTCTTCCTGTAGCTTCTATGTATAGACGGCTGTGATGTGTTTGTGGATGTGGTAGCTAAAGCTTTAGCTTTGCAAAACCTAAAAGAAAAACCCATCTCTTTTATTTGCTGGGTTTGTGATGTGTAGAAACCCTTTTTGTATCTAACTGATGTAGCAGACATAGGAAAATATAAAGTGTACCATTCACAGTTTTTCCCAGAAACATAAAGCAGTAGGCCTCTTGCAGGTATTCATTCAATAATCACTGTGATTACATTGATTATAATTTAACAGGTGGCCCTAATAATCAAGTACAGCCTAACAAAGAGAAATAACATAAAGGAACCAAGTATGCATTCCGTATTGCTCTCCAACGTAAGAAAACAGTTTGAATACTTTTTTCAAGAGTGACATCAATTTCTTATTCCCTCATTTGCTTCAATTCAACATAGGATTAAAAAATACCACTTTCATACAGCATCCAGTTTCCTATGCATGTATCATCAACCTAAAAATATGAAAATTTGTAACTAATATCTTCTGAATCAAGGGGCCAGAAGGCTATGACAGTCAGCTTCTTTTTAAAATTATACCTGTAGACCAAGAAAGATTATTTGATGATCATAAATTTATATTTTAGTTCAAAACAGTATTCTCTAGAGACATTATTCTTTCTAAGAGAATAAGAAAAAAATGTAGCCCCTCATAGATTTAGATCCAACCCAATACTAAAATTTTCTTTGACCACATCACCAATGAAGAATGGTTCTACCTCCCCCAGTAGTTATCAACTAGCAAATAAGAAAATATTAAAAATTTTACTCTGTGTCAAATTATGAGGCTCAGAGCATGGTGATTTATGAAAAACCATAAATTAACTAGGAATTTACATTTAACTTACCATTGTATGTACTATTTTCAATGAAACAACCTTTTAAAAACATTTCATTTAGCAGTTTTACTAATTGAAAGAAAACAGCATCAAAAGAAATAAAGGATATTCACCAAATGATATTGGTTTTGGAGGGATTAGGGTAGCCCTAGGACTCTTTGTTCTCATATTTCTATAGCTAATCCAACTTCTTCATCCAAGTCTTTGTCTTCAATGTCCATTTATTGTCAGCCTTGTATTTAGTTTATGTGGCATGTATGAAATGACATTGACTGTTTAAAGCCATGCCACATACACCATTGCCAAATCTCTGATGCCATGTTATTCTTCCACCATCATTGTAAGAAACTTAACTTTGTTCCTGATTTATATCAGAATGCTTTCAAAACATTAAATGGTACTATTCCAAGGACAAAAGGCACAGTCTCATGATCCTAGAACCCAGAAACTATACCTAGCTTGCAGCTGAGTTGCAATGGCAAGAGAAGGAATACAGACCTAGCATTGGTAGCTGTTTTGAACTAAGAATCCCATTCAGCAGTTGTACTGTGCCAGTCAGCACCCATCTTAACCTCAGTCTGTCTTCATGTATGATTCACGGATGGCCAACAACATGGGAATATTTACACAAAATGCTCTCAGGATAGAGTCAATAGTGGATCATCTCTCTCTCTCTTTTTTTTTTTTTTTTGGTTTTTCGAGACAGGGTTTCTCTGTATAACAGCTCTGGCTGTCCTAGACTCACTTTGTAGACCAGGCTGGCCTCGAACTCACAGATATCCGCCTGCCTCTGCCTCCCAAGTGCTGGGATTAAAGGCGTGCGCCACCACCGCCCGGCTGGATCATCTCTCTTTTATCCTACTGAGAATTACATACCTTTATATGATGAAATGTTATTTTACACACACACACACACACACACACACACACACACACACACACACACA
>CAJQZJ010032348.1:415661-429882 GCA_907164525.1 Lophiomys imhausi | reverse complement strand
ACACACACACACACACACACACACACACACACACACACACACACACACACACTGTTTTAACTCATCCCAGTCTCACTCCACCTATCTATTATCTGCCTTCCTTCTTTCCTCCTTTTTTCCTTCCTTCCTTCTTTTTTTTCCCTTCCAGGGTGTGGGGCTATCAACTGAAGCCTGGGGAGTCTACCAGTGCCAAGGCCCCTAAGAAGAATGGTTTTCCATATTCTAGCTCTTCAGCTATGTTTTCGGGGCCCCTGAGTTCTTCCCTTGATTTTTGCTGAAATTTGGGTTGGCTTGGTCTTGCACAAGGGGAGACCATACCTTAGCTCCTGTTCTTTATGCTAAAACATTCCTAGCTATGTGTCTGTGTTTAGGGACAGAACTTGTAAGCAGCTTGCCTCCGGCTTTTCCTTTGTTTGGTCGCTTTCAAAGACCACTGTAGAGCTGAAAGTTGACAACTTGACCTGCTTTATTCAATATTTTTTCCTTTTATTCTTTTAGGTATTATCAGTTAAATAAAAAATGCACACACAACTGACCTCTTTAAACAAGATCGAAACCAGTAAGTCACAGTGAGTGGTCCCTATCTAAATGGAGAAGTAGCTAGCTAGATAACAGAAATACCCTAAGCAGGCACAGTGTGGGGCAGGACAGTGAGATCTGTCATGACGGTGGTTGTCACAATATCTAGTACATCCTAAAATTCCCAAAGCATGCATGAAAATAAAGATTTGACAGCCACTGAAATAGCTGGCTCTTGAATTCTTTCTATGAATCCACATACCTTCTGACAACCAGCCCTGAAATAGTTGCTTTATAAGACTCAATGGATTAATAGAACCCAAACAATGTTTTTATATGTGGAAGTTAAGTGAACTGGAAAATTATGAATTGCTTTTAGTGAAGTACAGGTACGTAGGGTTGAGAATAAAAACAATCATCAAAGATGTCTCTGATTATCTAGATTATGGTATGCGAGATTTGAATGGATTAAAAAAAATGTGACCGGAAATACTCCTGTTTTGTTATCAAGCTTAAAGCAAAACAGAAAACAGTAATTTGACATAGGTTAAGGGAAACATTTAAAAATCTTTGATTTAGGGATGGGGGTATAGGTTAGTGGTACACTATTTGCCTAGCTTGTGAAAGGCCCTGGGGACAAAACAAATTGATACATAAATGTATTAACCAAATAAAAATTTGGGGGTAGGTACTTTTTTTTTTTTTTTTTTTTTTGGTTTTTCGAGACAGGGTTTCTCTGAATATCTCGGCTGTCCTGGACTCGCTTTGTAGACCAGGCTGGCCTCGAACTCACAAAGATCCGCCTGCCTCTGCCTCCCAAGTGCTGGGATTAAAGGCGTGCGCCACCACCGCCCGGCTGGGGGTAGGTACTTTTTAAAACATAAAAATAGATATGAAAAATCTACCTCTAGAGTGAAATTGTAGAGAGTTAATAATGCTGGTTGGAACATGGTTGGAGCAGAGCTCACAGGACACAAAGAGAATAGGGTTTACAGCTAGACATGGATGGATACAGAGAGGAAGGTCTCTGGACTTAAACTCACAATAGAAGGGAAGGGGCCAGGATTAGAGTGGATGCCATGAGGCTTAGGGGTCATGGAACAGGGAATGGAAGAAATTCCCGAGGAGGTTGCTATTAGCATGAAATACACAAAGTAGGCAGAGAACTAAGGAAAAAAAAAAAAAAGGAACTTGGATTCTCCTTACTAGGAAAGGCTACATAAATCAGAAACTAATAAATCTTGTACCATTTATAAAACTTGGAACAAGAGCCATATTATTAGCAGGGTAATGTATGAATTTTAATTCTTAGTAATGTATCTTCCTTGGAGAGCCCATTGCCTCTCTGGTCCAAGCACTGGCCTGACCTGGCTAGAGTAGCTCTGACTTGGATGAAAATCTACAATAACACTTCTACAACCCAAAAATTATATTCAGGGTACCTGGACCCACTAAAAAATGATAACTTTCTGAAATTCTTTTTAGGGTAAGTCTTCTCATTGTTTAAAGTCATTAGTGGGACATCTAGGTTGTTTCCAATTTCTAGCTATTATGCCTAAAGCTGCTATGTACATAGTTGAACAAATGACCTTGCAGTTTGGTTGGGCATCTTTTGGGTATATGGCCAGGAGTGGTATAACTGGGTCTTCAGGAAGAGCTATCCCCAAATTTCTGAGGAACCGCCAGATTGATTTCCAAAGTGGTTGTACAAGTTACACTCCCACTAGCAACGGAGGAGTGTTCCTCTTTCTCAACATCCCTGTCCTTTGAGTTTTTTACCTCAGCCATTATGACAGGTGCGAGATGAAATCTCAGAGTTGTTTAGAGTTTCACTTCCCTAATAACTAAGGACTTTGAGCATTTATTTCCGTGCTTCTCAGCCATTTGAGATTCATCTGTTATAAATTCCTTGGTTTAGCTATGTACGCCATTTTTTAAACTGTATTATTTGGTTTGTTATTGTTTACTTTTTTGAGTTCTCTCTATATTTTGGATATTAAACCTCTGTCGGATGTAGGGTTGGTGAAGATGTTTTCCTAATCTGTTGACTGGCCAATCTGAGACCTATCCCAAGGGAGAGAGCTAACCCTTATCACTATTAATGATATTCTGCTTTGATTACAGACAGGGACATAGCATAACTGTCATCTGAGAACCTCCATGCTGCAGAGGATCCGAACAGAGGCTGAGATTCTCCGCCAAACATTAGGTGGAGCACAGAGTGGCTTGTGGAAGAATGGAGGGAGGATAGAAAGATCCGGAGGGAACAAGAACTCCACAGGAAGAACAACAAAGATAACTAACCTAGGCCCATGGGGGCTCACAGAGACTGAAGCACCAATCAAAGAGCATGTATGAACTGGACCTAGGAGCTCACACATTTGTAACTAATGGCCAGCTTGGTCATCATGTGAGTTCTCTAGCAAGTGGAGTGGGAGCTCTCTCTGACATGGACTCTGATGCCTTCTTTTTTTTGATCACTACCACATAATGGGGCTGTGGTGCCTGGCCTCAATGGAAGAGAGTGTGTTCAGTCCTGATGCCACTAGATGTGCTGGGGTAGAATGGTACAGGAGGTGGCCTCCCTGTTTCTAAGGAGAAGGGGAGGGGTTTAGGTGAAAGGGTGTGAGAGAGCAGAACCCAGAGGGGAGGGATGAGGCTATGACCAGGATGTAAAATGAATAAATAAATAAATGTATAAAATAAAAAATTAAAGAAATAAGACTGAAAGAATGGAAAAATAATAAAGTCATTATTGTGTTAAGGATTCCAAGAAAATCCTATGGCATAATGGCTATGGGGTTTCAAAATCCAGTCCATGATCAAACAAACCTTCAGAGACTCAAGTCTTAGAAATTGGCTGAGGCCACATCAGCATTAGAAGTATGAAGAGAATTATTTCTCAGTTTTCAACATTGCAACTGTATGGTAGGTCTGTTTGAGATAGTTTCCTAGATTTCTCTTGTTTAGACAGTTTATTTCTGATTTTCTTAAACTCTGCTAAATTTCATAGCTCAGTTCTATTCATTCCATTTAATATAAGATTTCATGAAATTGAAATCTCCCATTTTGAGATAATCCTCACTTATTGCCCAACTTTGGCAAGTTTATAATTGCTTCCTGTTTACCCACATTACCCATAAATGGATCTTTTCTTGTCTGATCACAGGAGCACACACATTGGGTTGCCAGCATACTTACTGCTGATTGCTTATCCTGCGTAAGACCAATGGATGGCTTCTGTTTGATCATCAATACATTCCTGAAGGATGATAAGTCCTAAGCAACGTTATTAAGAATAGCAAATAATTTTCATGTTTAGGTCATAAAACGAAAAGGAAATAAACCCACAAAGGGATAGAGTATAGGGAATCAATAGTGGTCAGAGTCCAAGTTAATGACTGGATTATAGGGAATCAATAGTGGTCAGAGTCCAAGTTAATGACTGGATTAAACAAACAGGCAGTGTGAAATAAGACTCAGTCTCAGATGACCAGATTATTGACTTTAGGATTTTCCTTTAATGTTAGGGCTTGTTACTGCGGGATAAAAACAGCAAAATGAAATCTGGGACACTTCCCTGCTGCCTTTCATTTTGTGTGACTCATTCACTTGTCTATCTTTAACTAGCTGATAGCTGGACTGTGTTTAGTCCTCCTCCTGGGATGCTGTGTGTGTGTGTGTATTTGTGTGTAAGTGTGTTTTCTTCTTTTAATTTAAGACTCTGGGGACACTGATCTAGGGGAGGATTTTATTTTAAAACTGTTTCAAAATAAAAATAAAATGCTTAGTTATGCAAGATGGTGTCTTCTTCAAGAAGATTGACATAGTATACATTGTCCACCCACGGTGCTTCTCCATTTCTCCCACAGTTCTATTTGTTTTTAAACAGTAGTGTTGGTTTGAAATTCAAGAAAAGCACACAGGTGTCTATGATGGTAAACCGCCTGCACCCTCATGTCTGAGATGTGATTTGGCTTCCCTCCTTTTGATTTCTGTCCTCCACAGCAGTGAAACTGACTCCAGCATGCCTCTAGGCTCTGGAAGGTCTTCCCTTCAGCTACACATTCGCTTAGATCTGGGCTCTATCTGGTGCTGACAGAGGGGTGAGAGTGGCACTACTCACATTTCCCTGAGGTCTGAATTATCCCAAATAACACAACCTGTAAACCTGAGTGCCTACAATGAGAAAGCATCTCTCTGCCTCTTGAGTATAAGTGATGTGGGCTTTGGTGGCCTCCTTGAAGAAGGCCCTCTTTTTGTGCCAGTTGGTTTTCTTTGTCTGGGTGTCTTCCACCCTACCCCCATATCCTGGGCACCTCTCATCTTCCTTCTGTGACCCTTCATCCATACAAGCTTGAAAATTAGATTCAAATTGCTATCTGTATCTTCATTTCATTCTCAATATTGAAAACGTACAAGCATGAGCTAATTCTCCCAACTGTCCTGCGTATTTACCTACCAACTCATTAAAATGTGGCTCCAGCACAGAAGAAGGGGATCATGTATTGGGGAAGGAAGGCAATTTAGTTGGCAAGCTCATTTGTGTATTCTCTGGAATGTCACAGCAAAGACTTGTCCTTGGGGTAAGGGTGTTCTCTCACTCAGGCTTCTCTCTCCGCTGTCTGCCTCTGCAATTAACTGACACCTCTGCACCAATGACTTCATCCTGAACTTATTTAGTGGACAGGCTCAAAATAGTCATCCAGTGAATTACATCCTCTAGTACAGAATCATGATAATCACTGCTGGAGCAGATTTGCAAGTAGAGAGTGGAACGAAGGGAAGTCTCCTGGAGGGACTGAGTCGAAGAAATGCCCCATTTGCTAAATGCAGGGAAGGCTATTTTGACAATTCCCTTGGAAGTCTGAAATAAAAACAAAATCCCAAAGAACAGATGAGAATAAACTCACCTGTGCATTATGTTTTGTGTTGTAGAGCAGAATTCAGTGCCAACGTTTATCTGAATTTAGTCTCAACTAAAAACAAAACAAAACAAAACCCAAAAACTCTTATTTTTAAAATAAAACAATGAGATTTGTTTATAATAAAACTTTTCCTTGCTTACAAACTCCTTTTGCTTTTGGACACTAACAATGATTGTAAATTCCTTTGTCTGATTTTCAGATTATAACATAGGAGGAACTAATTGAAAGGAAAGAACCTCATTTGGAATCATAGACAGCTGGCCCAAAGAGCTTCCACACTTAGCATGAGCACTCAATAATCTGCTTCCAGTTAAGTTCAGGGGAACACTCACAAACTGTGTTGGTTTGTTTGCTGTTGTCAACTGAAGCACAGTTAAGTGCAATTGTGAATTTTGAATCTTGTTGTAATCTTTGTCATCCTACACATACCTCAGTGTGTAATGTGCTCACTTGCACATGTATGTGATATTTGGAAGCTTTAACTTGAGGAGCGCACCAGTGTACTGTTTGGCTGGTGCAAAGCTGGAAACTTTAACACCCAGTCAGGTGCAAAGGGATGTGTCTATATTGAGTGGCTGGTAGGGCTTGCAGAGTTAAAGATGAGAAGTCGTCATCTCTGGAGACAGAGTTATCGGCTAATTAGAATCATAAAATAGCATTAGAAACATGCATTTTTCATATGTGCTGTCTAAGTTTTACATAGTGGCCCATTCTTAGGAGGTAAGAACAAGAGAGAAAACAACATTTACAGTCTGTCAGCCTGTAGCTCTGCACTTCATGAGCTTTGCTTTTATTGATATATAAAATTTTAAAATATTTTTCTAGGACATGGTTTTCTACCATGCCAGTCTAGTGGGTATGGTAGAAACTGAGTTTAGTGGCCATAGTACAATCCCATTAAATAATCTGTTTGTAACATTTTGATTATTAATGATTTTTAACTCACACAAGCAATGGGTGGTGCAAGAAACATCATGGTACCAGATTTTAACTTCATGGATCTGACTGTTTTCTTATTACAAATTTCTATAAGTGGAGTGATTAGCCAAAGTTTGTAAAAGTGCTTGCTGTTATATTCTTAGTCTATAGCTGGGAAACAAAACTTAGAATAATCTATCAAACTACTTTACACATCATGTTTGAAGTTTTAATTACCATGTTATAAGTTTTCCAAGTTTTATTATTTTTATGTATTGATACTGATATTTTTATAATCTGTTGGTTTATGACAATGATTTTTTGGAGCATGTTATATATGTTTTTATTTAACTTCAGTGTATCTCTGAAAAAATTTCTCTGTACCAAAAATGGTAACTATTTAATCATAATTGATCTTAGATGTTTTATACATGTTATGCTCAAAACTAATTTATGCAGGCTACAATATAATAAAGTATGAGATCTCCAGTGGTAATTTTCCAAATAGCATAAAATTTGCCCTAGAAGTATTTATTGAATAACTCACAGTTTTTCCAAAAATTTAAAAGCCTTTTCTGTCATCCACTAAATATTTCCCTATATTTGGGCCTACCTGGACTTTCATCATAGTCTATTGCATCTATCTATTGTGCATCAATAACAATATTTTTCCTATTGTAATATTAAAATATGTTTAAAAATTCTACTACTAATAATTTCTATTCATTGATGCTTTTTGTGCTATTATCTTTATCATCTTTGCATGTTATTTGCATATAACTTTTACAAAGTTTTTAAAATATTTATCATTATGAATTTCTATTGGACTGCTTTAATTTAGTTGATAATCATTATAGCTTTGCCCATTCATGGTGATGTTTCTCTCTGGTGTTTTGTTTTATGTGTGTGTGTGTATGGATGTGTATATATATGAATTTTTACTGATCTGTCTGTGCATTTATATTTGTTTTTATCTGACTGAGATTGCCCTTGCTTAGTTTTAGTTACAAAATGATCTTAACCTTATCACTCTGTTTCTAACTGCTGTGTGCATATGTACACATTCATAGAGACTACAGAGGCTATCTTAATAACATGAAGCTAGCAATTTTACATCTACATTGAAGGTTTAGAGCACATTAACATAGGTATATTTTAAACTAATAAATTACTTATTTATGAAAGTACCCATATATAAAACAATAGTCCTCATTTGTTAATGTGCTGTCTAATAAAGTTTATGCATAGACTTCTCATCCCCACAGGATTGTTGCAATACCTCTGTAGCCACTCTCTTACAGAAAAGTTTTGTAATATAAAGTACACAGAACATAAATCTGTGTGCCTCTCTTCATTATTAAAAGTGACTCAATCTACATTCAACAGAGATCATAAAAGGTCTAATTCCATTGACATATAAATCTTTATCACATAGTAACTACTTTATGATACTTCTGAATTTAAAAATGTCCTCCCAAAATATTGAGTGCACTTTACTTAATAATGTATTACCAGCAAAATAACCTAATGATCTTAATCATTATTTTCATTAAAAAGATGTAAATGTGGTTTTTTTGTTAGGTAAGTAGTAAAAAGGAGATGGTAGAGGCTAAATGGGAAGGCTGTCACCCAACCATGTGGACCTGAGTTCGAATCCTCACAGCATGTGTCAAAGGTGGGCAGAGTATCACACATCTAGTCTTGGTGCCTCTAGGAATGATTGGAGGTAGAACCATGAGCATCCCTTGAAGGATGCAGTCAGCCACCCTGCCATATATAGAGGTTAACAGTAGAGAGAGCCCATCTTAAAAAAAAAGGTGGAAGGAAAGAACACAAACAGTCTGTTCTCTGAGGTCCACATATACTCAGTGGCATGAGACCCATGCTTGTACTACATGTACACACTACATGTGTAATATCCACACATCACACCCATACACCCAAAAATACAGTATAAGGGACTTATAATTTAAATTTTGAATAACAAAATGAATAAATCCATATAAAATAAAGAATCAATGTGGCTGATACGGCATAGTTCAGAGAAAAATCCCAAGTGGAGTAACAACATACCAGTGATTATATTTCAATTCAAGAAAAACTCAAAAATATTTCTGTATGTAATAGCTAATAAACGTCAGTAAGTGGAGATACAAAACTCACAGCCAATTCTTAAATCACCCCTGATGTCTGAATTCTGACACTGACTATAAAAGAAATGATAGCTTTATTTTTGCCTTAGTACATCCCATAGTTCTTTCTAAGGCTTGTCACTTTGGCTGTGAGGTCAGGGACTACTGGTCAGATTGAGGGAGTGGGAACACTCAGGGAGCTGGACCGAGCATGCGGCAACAACAGGCTGTGCTTTCACCTTTGGCAATTAATCTCCTACAAAGCAAAGATCACTGGCTGGTACGTCACCTTCATAATATCAGTGGAAGCCTGGCATACACATATAAACAGATATTTACATACATGGTCACATGCATGAGAAATTTGACTGGGATTGGATTCATGAGTGTTTTCTTCCTTGAGTTAATAAGGTATGGACATTGTCCTCATCTTAATTTCTCCTTCTGTTTAAGGTTGAGTTCTCCTTGTTAGAATTTTAGGATGAGTTACTAAGCTGGTAAATTTGAAGCTTTCCATGACTGGTGATGTGGAGTCAAAAATCACACACTATCCTGCAAAGGGTTTGTGCCTGCACTGCCTCTCACACCTCCATGGCCCTAAAGGAGCGAAGACAGAGAACAACAGCACTTCTGAATATCTAGAAAAAATAGATGTGACAACAAGGGCTGCTCTATTCTTCTCACTATGTAGAAAAAAGGGCATATTGGGAAACTTGCTCAGTGCCAAATACTAAGTAGTGAGTCTTCTTAGGCTTGAAGTCTAGGGGTGCCTTAACAGTACTTCTGGTCCTGAGTTTGTGACTCATTTCTCATTGGAATAGGTACATTCTGTGCCTATTTGCACTCTGGTTCATTCTTTCTTCCTCTCTGTAAAGAGAGTTACAAGTCACTTCTCCAAGTAAAAACTACTCAGCAACCAAGGGCATTTTAAATTCATCCATTTCTATCATAACTGTTGATAATGGTGCCTAACTACATGAGTCAATCTGGCTAAACCAGGGCACTCGGAGGTTTAGGCAAGTGTGACCCTTGCTAATGCTCGGAACATGCTTTCTTAGATCAGTTGTCATCCACACTAACTTGAGTTTAAGTAAATGAGATTTCTCTTAATCATGCTTCCAGGCTTCATCCAGTCAGGGGAAGCCTTAAGAGCAAAAACAATAAGGCCTCCTTGTTATAGAACACAGTAGCTGTGCTCTATAAAATCAACATGAACAATGACTTCTGCCAGGAAGAGTACAAGCTTCTGTTCAGAAAAGTTTGAAATTTAAAAGCACATCATCATCATCATCAACAACAACAACAGTGAAATCATATCAGAATTTTGATGTGTTTAAGTGATGGGACCTAGATAGAGTGTGGATCCTTCTCCTAAGAAGTAGAGCAAATGTGATTTGAAATAGCAGGTATATTTTAATGTATAGCTTCTCCATTGTCTTAGGTGAGCTCTTTAAGATAAAGTTAGTTGCCCTTTAAAAAACAGAAACAGTATCATAGTGCAATTTAGCCTAATATATCTACCTTTGTAGAGGGTTCCTGTGACTTCTGAGTTAAGTAAAAATGTGGTCATAAACTGTAATAACTTACTCATTAAACAATTCTGAGCCTTTAGTATATTTTCAGTTTTGAGGTCTTGAAGTATATTACCAAACGCATAAAATCCACACTGCACTCATGATGCTGAAATCTGATAAAAAAAAAAAAAGAGAGAGACATAGAAATGTGTGGAGAGAGTAGAAATGAATACGACGTTACAGACAGGAGAATGTAGAGTGTGTATCCATCTGTATAATGGCAGACCTGCATCACAACTGCATTGTAGTCCTTGGGGGAAGAATATCCTGGGGTGCAAGTTAAATACTGAACCTGGAGGTGTGCACACTGGTGCTCATGAAGATGAAGCTTTACTTCTGTAGGGATAAAGAAGGCACACACTTCATCTGGGCCTGAGAGGAGAATCCCATGTGTTTTTGAGAAATACAGCCTCAGAAAAGGTCTACAGCCAGAAAGAAGTGCTAGCAGAGACCTTTCCTCCCTGATTCTAATGAAGAAACAGGAAATGGTAGCATGGTTTGTTTTCAGGACACAGGACTCTTGCTCAGATTCCTTACACAGAATCACCTAGATTGATTATATACAAAGTTCTATCAGATACAGAGAGAAACAGATTTATATCAGCAAGAAAACTATAAAAGACTGCTACTCTGTGTCATATGTCTGAAAACTACCTCCCTCTGTTTAACTCCAGATGGTAGCTGAGAGTGTTAACCAGTGTGTGTGTGTGTGTGTGTATGTGTGTGTGTGTGTGTGTGTGTGTGTGTGTGTGTGTGTGTGTGGAGATGTACATAAATGGAATAAGGTTCTCAATATGGATCCCAGAAGCAAGCTCACATAAATGCCATTATCAACAGATCTTTGGCCAAAGACCAAAAGAATAAAAATAAATCCTTAAACAGAGAGAAATGCATCAACTGGACATAGCTTCCACACTTTGCATAAAACTTAAGTCAAAATAAGTTACAGACTCAGCATAACGTGTAGCACCAGGAAGCCCTTGAAGTTCACAGGAGAGAATCTAGGTGACTTGGAATATCTGATGACTTTCCAGTGCACTGTGGAAAGGTCTGTTCCGTGAAAGAAATAATCGGTGAGCCAGAGGCCACTACAGTTAAAACTGTGCTATGTGAAAAACACTGTCAAGAGAAGGAGAACATAAGCCAAAGAATGGGAAAACATAGTTTTAAGAACACATCTGATAAAAATACAAATAATTTTTAAAAGTCAATAAGAAGGAAACCCATGATTGAAGCAACGATCAAAGATCTCATCAAAGTGCAGACAGGAGCCTAGCATAACTGTCATCTGAGAAGTTTCACCTAGCAACTCATGGAAACAAATGCAGAGACCCACAGCCAAGCATTAAGCAGTGCTGGGAAATCCTGTGAAACGGGGAGGAAGGTTAGAAGGAGCCAAAGAAGCCAAGGACACCACACACACAAAACAAAACAAAACAAAACAAAAAAACCCCTACAGAATCAACTGACTTGGGTCCATAGGGGCCCACAGAGATTAAACTACCAAATTGAGAGCATGCATGGTAAAGACGGAGGCCCTCTACATATATGTAACAGTTTTGCTGCTTTGTCTTCATGTGGGGCCCCTGACAGAAGAAGCAGGGGCTGTCTCTCACTTTGTTGCCTGCCTTTGGATCCTTTTCCCCTAACTAGGCTGCCTTGTCTGTCTAGCCTCAATAGGAAAAGATGTGCCTAGTTCTTCTGCAAATTGATATGCCAAGGAGGGTCAATATCCATGGGAAGCCTCCACTTTTCTGAGGAGAAAGGGAGGAGGGGAATGTTGGGTAGGGAAGGTGTGAGGAAGAGACCAGAGGAGAAGAGGGAGGGGAAGCTGTAATTGGGATGTAAAGTAAATAAATCAATTAATAAATAAAAAAATTTCATCGAAGAATACAGATAGAAATTTAGCACATGTAAATACAGTCTACATTATATTAATTAAAACAGGAATCAGTACCACTGCATTCCCACTGGAATTACCGAAATCTGAAATACTGGCCACACTAAAATCTGTGAATTGCATAGGGTAATATAAATACTTATTCCCTACTCATGGAAATAAGAGTAGCACAAGCACGTTGGACAATAGCTCAGTGAGTGCATACGAAAATAAACATACTCTTAGCGTATGACTCAACATTCTTATTTCTTGGTATTTACACACAGAGGTAAAAACCTATGTCCATTAAAAATACTCAAACATGGATTTTTATATCCATTATATCATAATTGTCAAATTTTGGAAGCAGATAAAATATATTATTTATTAAGACTAACTATTTAAAGATTAATAATTAAAATATTAGATTAAATATAAATATATAAGATATATTTCAGTTTGGAAATGAATAAATGGGTACACCTAGATAATAGAATATTATTCAGCACTGAAATAATAAACAAATCATCAATCTACAAGATGTTATGGTAGAATTTCAAATGCATGTTCATACATGAAAGTAGCAAACATAAGAGGCTGCATACCATATGGTCACAACAAACATAACAGTAGAAAAGACAAAATGCACATGGAGTAAAAGTATCAGAGGTTATCAAAGGTGGGGCAGAGAGTGACTAGGCACAGCCTAGAAACTTTTCTAGCAACAAAACAAAAACAAAAACAAAAACAAAACAAAACAAACAAACAAAACAAGACAAAAACCCCTGCATTGTGCTGTGGTGATGGACAGGGTTCAAATCCACAGAACATTCAAACACAAAAGCAAATCTATGATATTGTTTATGACAGGGCAATGTAGGTTCATTGTGCTAATGTCCTGAGGGGGATTAGTAATGGAGGGTGGTACCTGTGGAGCATGAAATAAATGAATAATATCCATCTTCCTATTAATTTTTCAGTGGAGGTAATTTATTTTCTTTTCCAGTTGATGTGATACCCTGACCAAAGTAACAAAGGAACAAGGGTTTATATTGGCTTAGAATTCCAGAGAGATACACACAGTCCATAATGGCTGGAACGGTGTGGCAACAAGCATGGTGCTAGGGGCAGGTGGATAGTGGGATCACATGGTGTCTACACTCCATAAGAGAGGAAGGATGAATACAGTATGCATTCACTTATATTCCTTCAAGATCACAGCCAGGGAACAGTGCCACCATAGTGGGCAGTCCACCCCACTTCAATCAATACAAACACCCACATGAATGGCCAGAGGCCATTTTCCCCAGGTGATTCTAGGTTCTGTCAAGTCAACAACTAACTCTAATCATTTCACAGATAATAATCTTTCTTCCAGAATAGTCTCCTTGCCTAGCATGCATGAATTCCCAGCACCACAAACCTGGGCTTGATGACACAGCCTGTAATCTCACTGTTCAGGAGGTAGAGACAGGAAAATCAGAAGTTCATACACATCTTTGTCTATGTATTGAGTTTGAGGCCAGACTAGAATACATGACACTCTGTCTAAATAAATGACAAGTAAATAAGTAAGTTAAAAAAAAGTTGTTTGAGGAACCTAAAGTGTCCTTGAAAAAGAAGTCTTACAATGTAATATGTGCAGGAGTTGGAGTGACAGCTCAGTGATTGAGAGTTCATGCAGCTTTCCAGAGGACTTAATTCTGTTCCCAGAACCCATATTAGACCACTCACAACTGCCTGTAACTGCAGCTCCAGGCTTCTGACACACCCTTCTGTCCTCCACAGGCTCTACACCCATAGGCACGAGTCTGCACACAGACACACAGAATATTTTTAAATTAAAAATTACAAAGTAAATACAGTCATGAAGCCCTGGAAGAATAATCTGAGAATGTAGACAAACAAGGACCTCTTGTGCATAGAAACTCAGTGGGTGAGGATGCACATTTCAGTTGCAGAGAGGTGAACAATGATTGGCAGTCAGAGAAGTACTACCCAGTGTAAGAAGCTTGTGTCTCATTCTAGAGTCCCCTGGAATGGTTGGGATCTGATGACATTTCTAAACAAGGAAGAACTCTGAATAAATTTGCCATGTAAGTCAATAACTGAAAAAGTTGTGAATGAGATGATCTTGCAGAGCCAACACCAGGGTAAGGAAGACTAGAAGCAACAGTGATCCACATCAAAGAGCATTCCTACAATATAAGGGCAACCCTTTATTTTACACACACACACACACACACACACACACACACACACACACACACA
>CAJQZJ010032348.1:382369-412593 GCA_907164525.1 Lophiomys imhausi | reverse complement strand
AGAGAGAGAGAGAGAGAGAGAGAGAGAGAGAGAGAGAGAGAGAGCTGGATAAAGCACATTTGGAAATACTATGCTAAATGAATCAAGGAATTTACTGGGCACGTGAGCTGAAATAATTATGGTTTCCTGAAAATTAATTTTTTGGTATCCTTACATTTGTGCATACAGTTTTTTCTCCTGTAGTGACCATCTATCATTACCAGCTTAGCCATTCCTCTGTTCTGCCTCTATGTTGCATAAGGCCTTTCGTAACAGCCTCATATACAGTAGTGTTCCTTAGAGAAGAGAGATTAGGAAACGTGCATAGAGAGCCTTACTGCTATGCTGGAATTTGAAAGGCCTTATGGAATTGTATTCTCAGTTATGCAATATCAGAAAAGGACTGCAGATACTCAGAGGAGAAAGATCTACCCCAGAGAGAATGACTACCTGTTAACCATTCAGATGACAGAATCGTTTGAAAGGGACATTAAATCCATAGTCATTAGTTAAGAAAGATCTTTGAGATAGTCTATCTACAAATGGATTGTCTTAGAGGGAAGCTGCTAGAGATCCTCTTTTGGATTCTGGGTTCAGCCAATGATGTCCTTTCTTCCACAATGGCACCAAGCTGCACACATTTTCCCTCCTAAAAGCCAACACTAGTGTGCACAGTGCAAAAGAACTTAAAGCATTATCACAGAAAACAACTACACCATTCACACAGAGAACAAACAGACTGAGCTTTTCCAGAATCAAGACTCTGTGAGAGCAATTACGGGAAGGATTATTGCAAGGAAAGCCAATATCATGAGTAAAAGATTAGGTTCATTGTTCCTGGGCCAAGCTGACTCAGGTCTGGTTGGGAGATCCATCTTTACAGGAGAGGAAAGGGCTTCTCTCTTTAAATAAACTGAAGTTTGGCCTACAAAGATATCCTGAAGCTTCCCAGGGAACCCACCCTGTCAACTCTATTATCCAGTCCCTAGTACTTCAGAATATACCTCTAATTTCTCAGTTTTCTTTGCCCTTCATATCACCATTCAAAGGACATACATGCTATTGAGGCTGAGGTCTCCCACTGCACCTGGCTCATGTTAAACTATGTGTTACTTACATTACTTATTCCAATTCCTTCACTATTTGGCTTCTCAGTTTATAAATGAGGTAAATAGTACTGGGATAATATTGCCTGAATGATATTGTATTATCATTATTGAATTAATTATTAAATGTCTGTCACACAATAAGTACTATTAGCTTTTTGTTAATTTCGTTAATATTAATAATGTTAATTTGTTCTCATTCATAATGCAATAATACTGCAATTCCTTCCTCTCTTGAAAATCTAAGGCATTCTAAAATTCGGTTTCTAAACTTCTTCTATCATATGTAATCTGATTGGCCGCCATTTCCTGACCTCCAATATAACACTCAGCCTAGGGATATCATTAATATACATCTACCCACTAATCTTTTTTGCCTATAGATTTCAAATATACTCCCTTTCCACACCTTTTTCTTCTAAAAATCTAATTTCTCATAAACCTTCAAAGTTTTACTCTGATGTACCTTCAAGAAAGACTATTCTCATGTCTCTCTAATCATAACCTGTTTTCCAAAGGGAACAGAAATGGTCATTATATCACAGGCAATTTTTATGTCTGTTCACACAGACACATCCCAACATGTTTTTCTTCAGACTGAGCAAGAACATTATTCCTCGCTTGTACCAGAATCATCTCACTCTGTCCACAATATGGTTGGAGAAGGTGATAATTTGTGCTACTCTATTTTCTCCCCTTATTTATGTCACTTGGCTCTTCTTGTATAAGCACTAATATTATTGGCTTTGTTTCAAACACAAATGAAGTCAATAGGAAGAGATAAAACAAATGGAATATTGCAGCACTCTTATAAAATGGCAAATCTGTCTCTTGGTGTTGCAGATCTTGTTTGGGGACAAAGGAAAGTTTAATTTAAGTGTAGGAAGTGTGTATGTAATGATTTGACTGTTTTTATTTTATTTCATTTTATTATAGTTTTCCAACCTCAAAAAATAAAATCTTCCTCCCTATCTTCTGTCTTGGCTTGTGATACTCTGTACAATTACTCCATACTTTTCCTCATTTCCTCTTCCTCTATCCTTCTGTATTGAGGTCCATGACAGACAATTTACAAGTTTCTTCAACCACAAATAAAATTTCAGGTAGGGGGCACTATGGGCCATGCTTAGCCCTCCACCTTTTGAGAGAAAAATGGAAGGAAGCTTAATCTTTGTAAACAGAAACTGAGTGACCCAAACATGCAATCAGGAGATAAGAAAGCGAGTTCTAAGTCTCCTAGGAAACATGTTTTGTTACTGTGCTGTGGATAGCACATCTCTGAGAGCTCAGCTTATATACTCACACTTAAGCAAAATGTCATCATCCTCAATAGTTACCCACTCTTAGGATATTTAAAGCACATAACTTTGAAGTTCAGTGACTGAGCAACAAACTACACCCTGTGTTGTACTGCTTAGTCCAATGTATCAATAACCGGTAGATCATTTAGAGTTCTACATTTATAAATGTACCCCTGCATATTCTATTTTGCATGTTCATCACCAACTTTGCTTCACTACCACCCCATTCTAATTCAGATCTCTAATTGATTCTGCTCTCAAAAGCCACCCAACTCTAATTTATCCTCTCTCTTGGCTTTTTAGTGAGATTTCTAGTGGTTAGTCATGCCATTCTGCTGTTAAAACTGCTAAAGAAAGAATAAAATCTTACAAAGAACAACTCTTGGGAGCTATCAAGTTGTGGTTTGCTTAGCGTCCAAGCTTCTCTGAGGTCAGTACTATACTTGCCTGAACTGAACTCTCCCTTGGGTTACTGTCTGGAGCAAAGAAGATACTCTCAGGCCAGATGCTTTCTGTGCCGAGCTTTTTCTATTCAGGACGCTTCCTGCTGAACTTTTGTCTCCAAGTCTTCTTTGACTTGCTCTACTAAAAGCTATTCATTCCTCCCCCTTTCAGCCTGAGTTATACATGGCCATCCAAACAGGCTTCTTTACGTTTAACTGGAGGTTGCAACTTCATGTTCTCAGTTACAACTTGAGGAAGGCATTTCACCCTCTCTTCTTAGCAGAGTACCACCCCTCAGTGAAGGAAGGCTATGGCTATTTACAGGATAAATGAATACTTCAAGTTCTGGCCTAGAATTTAGCAACCTGAAGAGAAAGGCCGTGCTAATCGTTTCTTTCAGTGACAAAATAAGCTCGAGCGTTGGGAAATATTAGAACACACCTTCTAGTAAAGGCACTGACTACCTGGCTGACATAAGCATATGAGACTATCCGACTCTAAACCTTTTATTTATGTGTGGTTCTTAAATACAAGAAATTAACAATGGTTTTAAGACAGCTGTGAAGGCAAACATTACTGTCACCACACCACTGGTACTGTTACCCTTACTGTCCTAGTTTCTTTTCTTATTGATGAAAAAAATCCCCCAACAGAAGTAACCTTAGGAACAAATGGTCTATTTTGGTCCAAAGTTTGAGATTACATTTCTTCGTAATGGGGAAGTAGTGGCCACAGGAGCCCGAGAAGATCACAGTACATGAAGAATCAATAAACAAAGAACCATGAATGATTGTATCCAGTTTACTGTCCCCTTTTTAATCAGTTTAGAACCTCAGCTGACAGAAATGGTGCTCCGCACATTTAGGGTGGCTCTTCCTTCTTTGTCTAACACAATCAGGGTACTCCTTCAAAATACACCCAGCAGACAGCTAATCTAGGAACCTCCCACAGGTGTGCTGGGAGTCTCATCTACTAGATGATTCTAGATCTGTCCAGTTGACAGCTAGTAGAAGCGATAAAAGCCACCACCAGCACGACCAATATGATCAACACTATCACTTTCATCAGCCATCAGTTCTTGATTATCTTGAACATTTTGTAATGTCCCACCAAATTAAATCAAAACTGAGTTACCATTTGGTGGAACAATCAACCACATTCTTTTCTGCTTCACAAGAAATTAAAGCTGAGAAAATGCTGCAGGGAATGGAATCACTGGCTTGGAAAGGCAGCGTTCTTGGCACGCAGTAGACTATTGTGTCACTGGCAGCAGGAGGAAGAATAAATAATGGAAACGCCACAGGCTATTGTTTCTGGAAACAAGATATATAAAGTAATAGGTGTTGTTATCCTCTAGTTTGGACAAAACAAGGCAGAGATTCAAAGAAAGAGAAGAGATGTGAGACAGCCTTAAATGAACACAGATGCCAGCAACTTTGCCTTGAGGTGGATGTAGAAGAGATTTTAAGGAAACAAACGATCTCTCTCACATAAAGAAAATGAATTCCATTGGCTGCTTTTTATCTGTAAGTAGGCTTAGGTAATTCTGAAAGATGGCCTTTATTGAACTTCAGCAGAAAGGCCAAGGGGGAACAGAGTCAGGCTGTTACCCTCCAAATGCCTACTTTGGCCATTCCTCTAAGACTCAGCATGCATATGGTCCAAATATCAGATGAGTGGGTAGCAAGTCTGTCAAAGCAGTTTGCCCTTTCTGCAGCCATGTAAACAAAGCTGCAGTTTTCAGAGAGGAGTTCAGAGATTTTTACCTCTGCCAACTCCCTATAGCCCTTCAGAGATAGACAAGAATACAGATGCAGAAATGGATGAGGGAAAAAAAAGAAAAAGAAAAGAAAGAAGAAACAAATACTGCAGCCTGTCAGGAATACAAGGTGTTCCTCGTCTGTCTTTTACTTTGAATGCAGATATTTTAATAAATCATACAAGAAAGCTAGGAATCAATGCCTTCCTTCCTTCCTTCCTTCCTTCCTTCCTTCTTTCCTTCCTTTCTTCTTTCTTTTGTCTTTCCATATCCCCCTTATACTCTTAGGATTTTCCTTCTTCCTCACCCTTCTCCTTTTAAAGTAAATTGTCCCCTTGAGTATATTTGTATTCTAGGGACTTGTCACAGCTATTATGCAGCTATTATGCTTTATTATATTTTCACCAAAATCTTCCCACGTGCCATTAAGCTACCCAATTAAATTCCCTGAATCAGGGAGTTCTAAATTACAAGCTGCAGATAAAAGATTTAGAAAGTGTGGGATAAGGTTGGTCTGAGCTCTAGTCTGAGCTGGCTACTCTGCTAATTGTATAGAAGAGTGTCCATTTCATCCTCTGGAAAGAAAGTATTTGATCAAGATGGTTAGAGGTCTCAAGACTGCCAGAATTGATTCCAGTTTCTATGCTAGCAGGTTTCAGCACTTTTCTTGAAAATTAGTTCATTCTTCACTTAGTCCTAGTATTTAGTGCACGCTATTGTCAGACACCAGTCTAAGATGATGAGGAAGAAAAGGAATTAATTGTTGTCTAATTTTGCCTATTATTTCCCTTGGATGCTTTGAAATTAGGGGAACTTGAAATGACATTGTATTTGTTTACTCTAGCTCTGACTGAAACATGAAGGGGAATGTTGACTTTGGGTTTAGGAACAGCCGTAGCTCTTGAGTGGCCAGTGAGACAGAGTGAGATAGATTCTAATTGTAAAGTTACAAAGATAAAGTGGAACAGAAAGATGATGGACAGGTACTTGGAGAATAAGGGTTTTAAAAATTAAACTGTGGGATGGAAAATTGTATTTAGCCCACTAGTACAAAACAGATGCTCACTTAATGCTTTGGCGTGAAGGACAGTCTGAAGAGAAATCAAACCACCAGTTTTTTTTCCCCAGACCTGATTTGTTCACTGTGAAAGTGTTCAAGATATGATCTTAGCATTCCAAGGGAACCTCAGTATATGAAGAAGTAACAGAACCACTATAACTCCATGTATGCATGTAAACATTTAAGGAAAACACACAAGTTGAACATTTTAAAAGAAGAATAGAAATATCATAAAATTGGTAAGATTTAAGTAAATTCAAGAGACCTGGCCAGTAAAGGGGTCCGAGCAGAAGCATCAGGAAGAAAGTGGAATGCAAAGGTTTATTGGCACGGAGGATGTATATAAAGGAACAAAAAAAATAGACTAGAAACAAGGTTTGGAGTTCGTTAAAGACTGAAGTTCTATGTCTCCCATCAACTCACATGTTGAACCCATAAGCCTAGGGGATGGCATTTGACATGGTAGTTTGCACAGTAGTTAGTCTTGGATGAATGCATGATAAGGAAGTTGGGTTACTATCTGTGGAGATAGCTTTTCTACAGAAATACAGGAAAGGTTTTCTCTTACTCTCTCTTGTACATGAGGACTTGGTGAGAACCCAGTCTTCTGCAAGCCAGGAATAAAAGCCTCATACACAAGTGTATCTGCTAGAATCTCGACCTCAGACTTCGTGACCTATAGAACCAGGAGAGAGATCTCCTTTTGGTTTCTTTTTAAGCTGCTGAAAACTTTTCAAGTTTGGCTAATACCCCACTGATTCTGGGAGCTGGTTTTGAAAGAGTGATTCGGTGTAGATAAGCTGTGAATCAGTTGCAGCGGCCCAACGTAGGGAACACAGGATGGTGGCAAAACCATGAGAGGGGGCTTAGGATCATATGGTGACAATGACATATTTCTCAGAATGAAGAAACAGAAGAAAGCACTGAGGAGAGCAAGGGCAGAGCAGTGCCTCAAACCTGGTGGTGAAATTCATTGTGCGATTTGGGGATCATGTGAAAAATTCAAGGTGGGATGCTTTGCGAACTAGGGACAAAGAACTCTCAGTACCATAACTGGATGAGTCAGAAGCCAGGACACCACAAAGGGAGAGGAGAGCTGAGGGCAAAAGACTGGGGTCAGATCACACTGTAACAAGGATTTATATGACTCTAAGCAAGAAAGAACAAACTGTAATGTTAAAGAGAGTGTGTAAGACTTGAAGAAATAGGACTTTTAAAAGTTTCAGGCTGGTGATAGATATTGTCTCAAAAGACAGAGAAAGAAAAAGAGAGAGAGAGAGAGAGAGAGAGAGAGAGAGAGAGAGAAGGAAAGTAAAAGAGAGAAAGAAAATGTGGAAGCAGTGCCTGAAGAGCAGTTCCTGGAGTAGCCTTTGGCCTCCACACACATGCTAACACACACACACCCACATACAAATAAACACAAACACACACACACACACACACAAGAATTTGAAAAAGAACAGGCCTGGTCATTATGTTTATTGTCTTATCTTTAATGTACTTCAGATTAACTGTGTGTGTGTGTGTGTGTGTGTGTGTGTGTGTGTGTGTGTGTGTGTGTGTGCATGTAAGTAAGCACGGTGCCCACAGAGACCAGAAGAGGTCAGATGCCCCAGAGCTGGAATTTGAAGCTGGGACTCAGGTCCTCTGGAAGAGCAGCTGGTCCCCTTAACTGCTCATCCATCTCTCCAGTCGCCAGGGAAACTGCTAGGAGATGGATGTGCAGGAGATCACATCACAAAAGAGGGAACATTGAAGGAAATTCACAAACATAATCATGGTTATGGAGAAAGAGTAGTGTTTGGTGGGATGACAGAGATAAAGGAGGCAAAGAAACAAATAAGATGTCAATGCAATGTCCAGCAGACAGGACAGACCAAACAGCAACCCACAGAAGAAATGTTAACAGAAAAAATGAATCACCTCTACAGGTAAACCGAATCCTAATCTTTAGGCTGGAAAGGCCTCATGTGTGTCTAGAAGAATACACCTACATTGTCTTTAAAAATACCCAGCTTTTTTTTTTTTTTAAGGTTAAGGAATATCTTTTTTCTTTTGGTCCAATAAACTGCTCTTTTTATTATAACAATAAATACAATAAAAACAATAAGAATAATTAGGCCACAATTATGAAAATTAGAAGGTGTGACACACATTCCAAATATCCAGTCCATACATATTTGGCAACTGATATTAATATTCTATTATCTATCTATCTCCATGAGTTTAAAGTTCTATACCTAACTCAGTTTCACATCCTAAATTGCATTACCAACTTAAAAAATCTTCTTAGACCTAGAACATTCTTTTAATTCCTAAACAACTTAAAACTTAACTATGAGACTATAACTATCTAGTCTTCAACCACATCAGAGACCTGAGAAGGTAAATATATCTGATTATACAGGAAGTGTGGAGCCAGCAAATTCCAAAACTAAGAAATGAGAGACAACTGGCTGATTGGACAGTCCCCAATTTCTTTCAGGGTGAGGGGGAAAGAGGGTAAGAAGGTGGTACCGGAACAGGGAGAAGAGAGGGAATTATGATTGAGATGTAACTTGAAGAAATAAATTTTAAAAAATTTAGTAAGAAAAAAAAATACCCAGCTGTTATCTATGTTACTAATTAAACCAGGCTCACTATTATGTACCAAGAAATCAGTATTTTGCTTTGTTTTGAAATTGAACTGTTTGTTGCTTCTTTAGATCAAATTTTTTTTTTGTTTTCTTTTTTGGAGTTTGACTTCACTAGGATTCCACTCTTGTTTCGTACTCTGTGGACTTTGTTGTCAAACTGCAAATTATCCACTCTGTTATCAATGCACCAATGAAATGCTAACAGATAAGCCCTTGCACTTTGATGAAGATTCTCCAGAGATCATTATTTTTTGATCTGTGGATAAGCTGATTGGATCACGACTGAGGCTCATGTAACCTCTCCTGGCTTCCACTACTCAGACAGAGATCCTGGAACACAGATCTGGGCTCATTAGGCTCAACAGTGCAGAAGACACAGTGTTCATCCACTATGCCAATCCAGAGAGTGTGAGGAGATTTTAAATTATTTATTCTTTGGAATTCCTCATCATTCCTAGTCATTGCACATCTAATCCGCAACGTGTTGCTGACCACAGCGGAGATCTAAACAAGGAGCTTGAGCCTGAAGTCTGGATCACCAGCATGCAAGTTAAAACACAATTGTTCCATCCTATAAGTTATTGAAGCACTATTTTTCTTTTACAAAATTTCATCCTAAAAAAAAAACCTCAAGAATTTTTCACACTGCTGCTCTAGGCACATCAATAGATCATTTTGGTATCTAGGTTTAAGCACAACGCAAAATATAGTTAAGATCTTTTCTCCCAGCAGAATATGAAAGCAAGTATCTGTAATTCCAGCACTAGGGTGGTGAGGAAAAAAAAAAAAAAAAAAAGGCTATGGGTTTGAGATTAGCATGGGATAGATAGTGAGTTTATGTCCAGCCTGAGCTGAATAATGAAATACTGAAGAAAAAAAACACTGAAAAAGAAAGATAATTGTTTCCATATCCAGGTAGGTGCGCGCACACACACACACATACAACTCTATATATACACATCTTGCTGTATGGGGAAAATAAGTTATACATGAAATATATATTACTCTTCATGAAAAAAGATAATTTCAGAAGATGTACAGAATTGTGTCTGAATTAATTATGGTCATGATACTTGTTTTTTTGAATTTTCACGAGGCTGAAGGACTAGAAGAGGTGAAACACTGTGCAGCTGCATTCTCATTTCTATTTTATGTAGTGCTTATCTTCTTATTAAAATAATTTTAAAAATTGAAAAGAAAATGCTAATGACTTAGGATGTAGGAATTTATGAACCAATAAAAGTCAAACTTGGTAGGTAATATGGCTCTGAATCCTTTCATTTCATCAAGTACAAACATGACTGCTAACGTAAGTCCACCATCTCAGTGATTTCACTAAAAGCAAAGCATGAATAAGAACATAAAAGATCTACGACACTAACAAAATTTATGTCAAATAGAGTATACTTTCTAAAATTAAATAATTTTTAACAAAATAAGGTCACTTTTTTTCCTTCCTATTTTATCAAAGACAAACATTTCAGAGATAGTGACCCAAACCACTAAGGCTCTATTGTGCTAATGTTTCCTTTTTGGAAGCATCGAATATTATTCTGCCCCTTCTAGTTTATGATATACTTTCTATCATAGAAAGATGTGAGGGCAAAGCAATGCTAACCAAATTTCACTTCCTTTCATAGCAGAAGGGATGCATCACATTTTTTTTTCTTTTCTCTTCAGTAAAATAAGGGATGAAGGTTACTTCTTGACACTTTGTTTCCCTTCTTATTCTTTTAAATTACATGCATTAAGTGTACATAGTAGTGGGTCTGCTCTGACATTTCCATACTGTAAGACACAGTGATCATATTTACTCCCTCTTTTACCCAACTCCTCCATTTGTTCACCCTTCCATAGTCTTAGAAGTTTCCTCCTTCAGCTTCGTGTCCACACTTTGCTCCCAAGTTTCTATATTTGAGAGAAAGCATACAACATCAACATATTTCCAAATATGGTTTATTTCATCACATATGGCAACTTTATCTCTTTCCATATGAAAGACTTTTTCTGTGGTAGCCCAGTCTTTATATTAAGGGTTTATGCTAAACTCAGTAATATTATAGAAAAATGGATTCTTTGCTGTTTTCATACATTTATATAAGGAATGTAGTACTTCTCATCCCCTGATATACCAGCTCATCTCTTATCTTTTTCAGAGAGAGAGGGAGATTTATTCTGTAGCCCTGACTGGCCTGGAACCCAGATATCCACCTGCTGTGCCCTGAGTGTGGGAATTAAAGGCTTGCATCACTAAACCCATGCTCCTTATTTTATAGCACACATCAGCTCCTGAACACATACTTCTTTCCAAATATTCTCGGCATCTTAATCTTTCACTTGCATGTCTTTCATTATTTGTCATTTGTATCTCTCTTTGAGCATGTAATTTAAAACCATACTTGCAAATAGTGAATAGTTCTTCATGCATGTGAGAGGGAAACATATGTTACAGTGCACATGTGAAGGTCAGAGGACAACTAGAGGGAATTGGTTCTCTCCTTCCATCATTTGGGTGCTAGGGGTGGAACTGACATCACCAGCCCATATTTTTCTATATAACTGTTTAGTCCAAACTCATTTTATGACATCTTTCACTGACACCAAAGCTGATTTTAAAGGACTATACTGTAGATAGGATTTTAAAGGATTTGGATGAAGTCTCTTCTTATAGTGATGCTTCTGACAGTCGAAATTTGTCTTTCTCATTCACCAAGATTGTTTGGACTTACATTGTCATCATCTTAGGTTTAGATTGCTCTGTTTTCTAAATGGCTTCTTTACAAACCAGAAATTACAATGCACCATTTTTGTTTTATAAACAGTGGAATAGGTTGGCCATTCTCTCTGAAAATTTCCCTTTGCTTTAATTTACCAATTTCTTTTTATCAATGAGAGATGAATCCACATTCACTATTTTCTCAACTTTTGAATGTCAGAATCAAGAAAATGAATAACATCTCAGATACTTGATCTGCATTTCCCAAACATTTTAACTGAAGACATTTGACTACCACATAGTTGTCTTAACTCTATCACTATTACTATATATTGTTTTGGCATCACATTAGATAGGTGACTAAAAGTATTTTGACTAGGCAATTTATATACATCACCTTAAACACCAATACTACTATCTATCAGCAGATTATTTCCTTATAAAGGTTCTTCATAATGACTTTCTGCATTAATACATGTGTTTTTATATTCCAATATAACTCTTGCCTTAGATTTTCCATCATGTATGCTGTATTGCTTTGATCTAAACTAAGAACAGCTTTCCTAGTACTATGTCCACCATGAGTGCCTCTCAAGTTCCCAAATATTCATAAGGCTTTATTATACCTAGAAAGCCATTTGTTAAAATTTTCACTAAGATGATTCAGAAGATAAAAAAGCTAAATTAGTAGTTTGACAGTTTTAGTTACCCTAACACACTGTTATGTATTATTTTATGTGGTGTTAGTTGTTCCATTACTCAGAAAAGAGAGGGGAGGATCCAGAGGATCATGGGAAGCAGAAAGAGCATGCCTGTACACGGGCATGGATGGAGAGATATCTAAGCAGCAGCCTATAAAGGGAGGGATGCTTCTCCAAGGGTCATTGCATCTTCTCCCTTTCTGTCTGAAATGGAAGCAGGGAATCTGCTTTGCCCTTTAGGAGACTGGACACAGAGTGAAGAAGTATTTTAACCATGTGACTAGCCTCCTATTCTCTGGTATTTTGCAGGCAGGCAGCTGAAGACTGTTTTTCTCTGGGCTCTTAAACTTCCATGACTGACAATGGACCATAATGTAAAGATTCCAGACCTAGGCGTCCTGTGGTCACAGAATGTTGGCCTTTGACTCATTCCTCATTGTCTACTAAGTCAGCAAGCACAAGAACAAGCTGAAGGAAATGGATTCTATTAAATGACCACAATATGTAAGTATATTTTGTATGGAAGATAGCTTTGAATTTCCTTTTTAAATTCTTTAGTATGTACACATATACTTTTTTTAGGGAATGCAATTAACTAACAATAAGATTTTTGAAAATTATATTCTAATGAAAACATCATACTGTTAGAATTAACTTTTCCTCCTCTTATGCACCTGGGGAGGAATTATTCAGCAGACCCCCTCATGAATATATATAACCGAGCAGGAAATACACAAAATTTCAAAACAAGATTGTTCTGCAAATGAACTCCATTTCATCAGTGATTGAACATCATATAGATTCAACCATATAGTGCAGTGTGAAGGCAAATGAGAAGACATATATCCCTCCAAGAGAAGAAGTTTGATTCCGTCACAACATTTGGAACCTACTAGAAGATCCAGAATAGACTTAGGTTTTAGCAGGAGTTAGTGCAAGCCTATGTGCATCCTGGTGCGGCTCATCTCTGGGAAGGCATCTGCACCAACTGGAGAGCATTGTAGCTTATATCTTCGCCAGGTCCCACCAAAACACTGCTCTGCAGTATGCTGGAGGCTCCCAGCTCATCTGAAATAAGGCCAAGGTCTCTGTTTAACTGAAACACACTTCTCAGTAGGAACAGAGGCTGATGGGAGCAACCTGAACTCTTGGCCATGAGATCTCCCTGGCCATGAGTTTTCCCCATTGCTTTCAGCAAGTTCTTTCTTCGTCCATCAGCCTTAAAAAACAAAATAGTTGAAATTCTGCAACCTTAGCTCTTATGAGTAAAATATCTTCTCTTTTCATGAACCTCTCCACCAACTCAGCCTGAACTTTTGGCTCCTGAAGATCTTATACATGCTTTCTGAAGAACTAGTGTCAATTTGCTTCAGGGCTGTGACTTCTGGTATATTCCAGAGAAGTCCTGTGCACAGACTGACAACTTCAAGTGGACTTAATCTACTTAAGAAGGAACATAAAGTCACTCAGCTGTTTTAAGAAGGAACTTGAAGTTGAGAGGGAAAAGTGGTAGGGGGTATGGGAGGAGATAGAGGAAAGGGAGTAGGACTGGATTTGATCAAAATACATTACATGCATTATGAAATTATCAAATACAAAAAATTAAAAGCTTCTCCCCAGGCTTTTAAAAACACTGGCCTTGCTCTGTTCGGGCACCTACACCCTTGCAAGTTGCAAGTCACCAAACCTCCACTATGGTTCCAGTTCCCTGGACTGAAAGTATCTCACGGGCAGGGGTAGCAGTTTTTTGTTTTTCTTTTTGTTTGTTTGTTTATTTTTCTTTTAACATTTATAACTTCATTGCTCAGCATCATGCTTTGTATTTATGAGACAAAACAAATGTATTAATCAATGGTAAACAACAAGGAAATAGGTAAGCATGGCAACCCCATGGTTTCTAGTTTATTGTTTATTATTTTCTTCTATGCAGTCTTCCTGCCTTCTTAGCTCCTGCTTACTGGTTTTTGTTTGTTTATTTTTGCTTTATTTTCCTCTTAAACTCTGGGGCAAAGTTTTAGTACAAGGGAAACCCTTCTCCGGCCCTGTTCTCAATTCTGTCCCTTTCTCACTCTTCCACAAAGCTTCTCCAGTCCAGTTCTACTAAACCTAACAATTTTCTCTTTGTGAACCACAGTAGACACACTTACTCTAAACTGCATCAAACTACTGCAACTAACTTCTGTCTCCAACTTATCTGCCAGTGCATATATTCTTTGAAAGAAGAACTATACTTGCCACTAATTCCTAGAATAATGCTATCTTAAGTTTTTAAAAAATTTTGTTGATTTTCAGTGGCTTAGTTCTTTCCATGAGTAAGCTGTGAGTCACCGAGGCCTTTCAGTAGCATAGGGTGTACTTTGACAAGCATGTTTATTACACTTTCTCCAGCTTGTACACCAGTGAGGCTGTCACTCATCCATCCCAATGCCATGTAACTCTCATGCAGGTGAACACACGTCTTTGGAATCGATATTTCTCTTTTTTTTTCCTTCCACACTGAAACAAAGTCATTGAAACCCTTACTCTTTCAGAAGCAAATCTCATACCTTTATTCAGTTTTCTCTACCACCATTAAGCCAAAAGTTCAGTTTAACATTTGAATATGAAAAGAAAAAAACCACTAAGCACACTTTAATAGAACAGGGGCTGAAATGAGAGAGCAGGATATGTCCTCTTCTACCCTTTTCTTTGTGGTCTGTTCTCTCTCAGCTGCAGCCTCATCATTGACTTAGGTAATGTCTTTACTATGCACAGGTGCTAGGAACTGGCCCCACCGTCGACTTTCAGTGGACACCTTATGGCTTTATGATTCACTTCTGAAATCTGTGGGATGGAAAGATGTGGACATCAGAATCTGTCATAACATGTAAGCACAGCTTCCACTCGTGCGATGAGGTGATTCCTGATACCTTGCTCACCAACCTCCTTATGTTTTTGCTTCCCATTGGTCACTGGCATCGACCTGCTGACATGATCATTCTGGGATAGATAGTCAAGTTGCTTTTAAGCGAACTCCAATCTCAATAATGCACCAATCTCAACACCTGCTATTTTTCCACTTGAATCACTTTGCTTGCTCTGGGCAAAGGAGCATAGCTCCTTTAAAATGTATGCGTTGAGACTCACTTTACATTGAAACCCACACAACAGCAACGCATGCACATCTACTTATAACTTATATTGATTTTTTGTGAGTGAACTGGCAAAGTCTTTTTCTGTTTTTGACAGAGGAATGCCATGAATTTACATTAGTAAAGAAAAGTCAGGAAAAGAGGTTGGGGAAGAAAAAGGAAAGAAAGCAGAAGGGGAATATTAACAGAAGAAAGAAACTCAAGAGTTTCTTGATATGTGGCTAAAAGAAGACATCAGGGTACTAAGGGCAGAGAGGTGAAAGGAAGACAAGCGAGATACTTGCACCATCATTATTTACATATTGGAGTCTGTCCAAGAGCATGGTCAAGGTCTCCATGGGCACAGTAAAAATTCACCTCTCAGTTGCCTTTCCAGTTGTTTATGAAAGGTAAAGGATCCACAGAGGCGTCTCTGAGAGACTATGTTTAGGAGCCTACAGCTAAAGCGAAAGCGCTCGAGGGGCAGCAGGTGTGACCACTGAAGAGGTCGCAGCGAGTTGAGGGCTGCCGGCTGTTTACTTCCTGTCTGCACTAAAAGGGCTTTGAACACCGCGAGGAGTCTCTTCCCATCCCCATGGCTTCCGTATTTCTCACTCAGTAGATTTTGATTCTTCTCCTTCCAATGAGAAAATGAAAACAAATGAAAGAAAACCTTTCCTTTCCCCATCTGTGCCTTTACAGAGCTTCACTTTACATTGGATTATTCTTTTTTTTTTTTTTTGGCCATTCCTCAAAGACATCTGAGAAATGAGTTAATATCTATAACAGATGAAGAATGACCAGGGAAACACATATGTGTGTGGTAAAGTAATATGACAAATGTCAAGACCACATATCTTTGTATAGTGATAAAGCATAGAAAGTCTGTTCATCTCTCAGTCACTTAACAATTTTATTTATTTTTGTTTTCTCTTATTGAGCATAGTAGACGTGCTATATTCTCTTATTGAGCAAAGTAGACTTTACATCTGCTGGTGCAGATGGAGTGTTCATGTCTGATTCTATCGCTTCTTGATCACTGAATTTCTTCTCTGACCTGCTCCAGGATGGGATACTCTTAATTTACCTTTCAGCTGACTCATTCCCAGTAGCACATAAATATGCTGCTCATGACAATTTCCTACATTCTTCCTCAAAAATAGAAAAAATATATAAATGACACTAGTGTAGGCTGTTCCAAATTGTGTCCTCAATCAAAACAGCCACGGTAAGTATATTTATTTACCCAAAATCAGATGATCATTTGGTAAAATTCACTTTTTGTACTAAATAGTTTTATAGCATGTCAAATTTCAGGTTTATTTTCTTAGTGAATTGAGTGAAAATTTTTTGAATGGATAAGCTCTTTAACTCATCAGTGTTATAGGTTCAATATGGTACAGCTCCAGACAGGAAGATATGCTATTCGTTAAACAAAGACACAGAGGTGTCATAGTATTTTATTATTTTGCTGAGTTATACAGCACGTCTACTATGCTCAATAAGAGAAAACAAAAATAAATAAAATTGTTAAGTGACTGAGAGATGAACAGACTTTCTATGCTTTATCACTATACAAAGATATGTGGTCTTGACATTTGTCATATTACTTTACCACACACATATGTGTTTCCCTGGTCATTCTTCATCTGTTATAGATATTAACTCATTTCTCAGATGTCTTTGAGGAATGGCCAACAAAAAAAGAATAATCCAATATTTTCATCAATGTTAAATATGCCATTGTCCAGCAAGAAGCTATAACCATCTTATTTCTCTGGCTTACTTGATTATCAGTTTGCTGAATACTTTCAATTCATTTACTGGGGCATTTAATCATTAAGCCAACAACCTGCTAAACACTGCCTACTGAACCTTTCACCAGTGGTGAACTTCTGGATCCCCAAGTTACTCAAGCTATTTTTTTTTGAAAAAGCACAACAGTAACAAATTATCACTATTGATTTTCATCTTAACAGAAGTGGACTGTGTCCAATGATCTGCCGTCAGGACACAGACATGCGATTGTCATCCTCATTCTCCTTCCCTGGGTGAGTTCTTGCCTGCTTGACTGCCTACCAGGCCCAGAGTGAAGTGGAACTCTCATTCTCTGTCTATAACAGCAACCAGAATAGTTGCCAGCAAGGATCAAAGCATCCTCCTCCTTCTTGGGTGCTGCAAAGACTTGGAAGAGACAAAGTCTCCCAGCTTCCTTGAACAATGGGAACCAGAGGCATCCCTACATTGCTTCAGATGCACCTTCCAAGTGCTACTTCTCCAGAGACCGCTGAGGAAGGGAAGCCATCATTCAGCTTCTCAGGGACATCTTCTGGTAAATTTAAGGAAGATAACAATAAAAAGAAAATAACCTCCATAGGGTTCCATTATCGGTCTTCTGACTATATTGATCTCTTATTTTAGTTCACATTTTTAAAAATCCTCTTAGGAAATAATAATGGATTCATAGGAGAAGGGAATTTGGGTTAGGGTGAGTGCATTTACAGTTCCCATTTCTTTAACAATAAAAGGCAATATTATGATGTTCTGATAATAGAAAAATGAGGATACTAGTAATCTTCAAACCCTCTGGGAAGGGGGGTAGGAAAGTGGATGATATGGGGGACTTTCCATCTCCCTTTGCTCCCAATAAGCCCAAGGACATCTATTTTATCTATTGGTAATGGAGGACTCAGAAACCAGAACTATTTCCAATCTGGGCTTCCAGTTGCTATCTATATGCTTTAATCTTAGGTCAGGGTGAGGTATTTTTTTCCTAGGTGACTAAGAGTTGGCATTTCCCCTTAAATGCTGCATTTATATTAAAGCTCATGTTGCAAACTGCTCAGAGAGGAAATAAAGAGTATATAAAACAGAAATCAAAGAAAACCAAAGAAATAAAACCAAAAGGATACATATTACTTCTTTCTTTTTCTTCTCACATAACTCACATAGCTTATATTCTGTGCCATTCTACAGACCTGAAATACATTCTACACATGTGTGGAGCCACCTCTCTTACCTGTTCAACACTGCAGATTCTCCTCTTGGTGATGTAATAGTAAGATGAAGGGAGTTCCCCTTCCCCCCCTTTCACCTCCAGCCAGGTGATGATAAAATAAGAAGGGCAACATCAAAAAAAAAAAAAAAAAAAAAAAGAGCTTCTTGATGGTAGGCATCCAAGACTCCAGACTATGAAAAGTTAATGTCTATGTATTATAAATGCTACACCCAGTGGTGTTCTGTTTTGACAACACAAAATGGACTAGAATCTGTGTTCTAGTGTGTCTATGGATTTGTGGTACACTCAGTTCATGGGTAGATTTTGGTGATTAAGATGCAGATGGGATGTACAGAAGGAGTCCTTCTAGCTTATTCTTCTATTGGAGTTTGTCTCCCACTAGCGGAATCATAAATAGCTCAATCAAGACCAAGGCTAAGAATGTTCCAAAGCGACAAAGAAACATCAAGTTGAAACCTCAATGGAATAGCTAAAATACTGTTTTCATCAAATTATTATCACTTACATCAGCATATTTTACAAAACCTAAATTTGTTAATGTATCAACATGATAGAAGCACAAAATATCTTGGCTAATGAAGGAAGCCATCAGGATATCTTTTTGAGAATTCCATCCATAAAAAATTAACAGGAAAGCTGGGTGTTTTTTTTTTTTTCGCCAGAGAAGTTGTTGGGTGTGAAAATGTGGATGCTTAATAATAGTCTTTCATAGACAGATCGAAATAGAGACCAGCAGAGCAAGAGGAGAAACTGTGAAAATGGCTTATCCTGGGGTCTCTCTACCTGTGAAAATAATTAACATCCAACTAAATGAAAATTATCCCCAAGATCAAGACCTGCTCTATTTAAGTTAATGTGCCAGAAAATGGGGAAAACAATTGAAGCAACCAGTGAGAAAACTATTAGTGAAATGAGAGTCTAGCTAAAGAGCTAAAGCCTTCTTCTATGGAATAAATACATAGTACATTTACAGAGTTTATAAAACTTGGTGCTTTAAAGATTCAAATATACCACCAGTTACTGTTACATGGGTAAATATTACAAAGTATTCATTCATAGTTTTACCTAATACAAATTGTCTCTTTTTTCTGGGGTTATCAATTAACTATTGTATATTCTTTTTTAATAAATTTATTTATTTGTTGCTTCAGGTTACATCTCCATCATATTGTCCTCTTTCCCCCCTTCCCAGCCCCGCTCTCCTATCCTCTACCCCCTAACCCTTCCATCCTGCTCCTCTGGAGTGGAGTCTCCCTATGTAACAGTCCCTCGCCCCAGTTCAGAAGTCATATGAGGGCCAAGAACCTCTTCATACACTGGGGGCCTACAAGGCAGTACCACCAGTGAAAAGTGTCTCATTGCTAGACAGGGAAAACTAAAAAACAAATCAACCAACAAACAAACAAAAACAAACAACAAACAACAAAAAAATAAATAAAAAGTCTATGTCCATATTCCCTTTGGTGCATTGGTTGTAGCATAGATATCCTGTACTATATGGCTAAAATCCTACTACAAATGAATAGATGCCATGTGCATCCTTCTGAGTCTGGGTTAGCTCACTCAGGATGAGCTTCTCTAATTCCATCCATTTGGCTGCAAATTGCATAATTTCATTGTTTCTGATAGCTGAGTAATATTCTATTGTGTAGATGTACCACAGTTTTTTAATTATTCTTCAGTTGAGGGACATCTGGGTTGTTTCCAGTTTCTAGCTATTACAAATAAGGCTGCTATGAACATAGATGAGGAAACTTCTTTATGATTCCGTGAGGAGTCATTTGGATGTATACCCAGAAGTGGTATGGCTGGGTCCTGAGGCAAAGCTATTCCAAGTTTTCTAAGATATCTCCATACTGACCTCCATAGCGGTTGCACAACTATGTGTATTCTTGAATGGAGGAAATACATGTCGGTAAAGGAAAGGGTGTGAAGTAAGAACAGCAGGAACTAAGACCCTGAGAGCATCCTTTCAGCACTCTGAAGACTTCTCAGTCATCATCCACTCTACTTTTGCATATTCAACATCCAGATTTTATTTTCATCCTAAAAATTGCATCCTTTGTGCTGAACTAATTTCTCACACTACCTACCACATAGCTCTCTAAGAATGCCATGTGACAATCGAGAAAGCAAGCTGCAGTGCCCAGGGTACTGCTCATCAGGGGGGGCATTACTACCCTTGACTAAACAGAAAAGGGATAGAAGGACTCCTAGAAGCAGGCATTTAACTCTCTGATGGCACTGGATGATGTATCAGTAGCCTTCCACATCTCAATATAACAATATGTAGTGATGTAGCTGAAGGCACAATGAGCTCTCCCCACCTAAGTATCCTCTTTACATCTTATGGGTTGATTCCAGTTGATCTGCTGAAAGGAAAGGACACTCACAGTGTAGTCTAGACACACCAATGCCTGGCACAGCAGAAGAATGAGAGTGAAGTAGACCCCAAACACTTTTCTTTTCTAGTCATGTTTACCTCTCCCCTGTAGTTTAGTCTTGTTATATTGTTTGTAATTCCATGAGCTGACTGTTCATGGAAATAAAACACAGAGAGAAATTCAGATAAGAAAACTACCAAATATGAAGAGGGAAACAGGTAAGGGTCAAAACAAGAAACTTAATTAATAGGTTCAGATAATGTAAACTCAATGTAACCATGAAGAAAGACAGGAAACATGAAAGATGAAAATTATGTAATTATGGATTGAATTGCATCATTTGACACTAAACATGACATGTGCAAAAAGACAATTATAAAAGGGACTTCATATAATGCTGAACATATGTACCTGTTTTATATGCCTAGAAAATAGGTCACAAGGCTTTAATAATGTCATCTCTATTCATATTATAATGAAAAGAGACAAATCTTACTACCCTTGGATCATATCCCTATGGTATCTTGTTAAAGTGCCAACTCATGGTCTGTATTGCCTCAAAGAAAGAATATTAATCCAACTGATAAAAGCAACTGAACACTGGAAGCTCTATTTGGGAAAAAATATCATTTATCCACTTAGATTTGCTGTGTGTTATGCACTTAACTAGTTCAGTTCTGATTCAACCTCCTCCCTCACCTTCAGAGTGGGAGAACCAAAGAAACATTGAACAGGGAAAAGGCACATTACTTCTTTGAGCCCTCTTTTACTTTAAATCAATTTCTAGCCTCTACTTTAGCTGCCTTTGATGCACGTACCCCACTAAGATACTTGAACAAAAATGAGCCAACATTCACTGTAGGATCTTTGACACTACCATGCTTTCTCTGAGTTTGCTTGTCTGTCATAAAAGCTTGATTCATTCTGAGAATTAAGACACAAGACATTCATTCATTCTGGGAGTTGAGGCACAAAACCCTGGAACAGAGTTTAAGCTTTTCATTGGCACATCTGTCTCAGCCTATGGTTGTATACACAGTATAATTAGATGATGATAGATTTTTACTAAGCATTAGTCCCAAAGACCATAAAAACAAATGAAACTTCCTGTACAACTAAGATATTCCTGACCTTGGGAAGAAATCACAGGGAACAAATTTGGTAGAAAAGCTATTATACTCTTTTGGGTACATGTTGGTAGGTTGTTATAAAGAACAACTGGTCAGTTGTATTGGGGGTCTCTGAAAGGTCTGTTTGACAGGACCACAGAAATGGTAAGATGGATGGAAACAAGGAGACTGGAGTACAGAGATATTTAGTGTCAGGACAGTCACATAACAATTTCACTGAAACAAAACAAAAAAATATATGACTCCTTTGAAATATGTTAAATGATTTCTGAGAGGTTGTTCTTTATTTACAACTGAACTCTGGCCATAACGGATGGAGACTAGCAACTTAGACATCAGAAGACCAAAGCTTAACAACTTAGGAAGGAAGCAAACTAAACAGTGCTCTGGGCCCTCCATTCCTCTTAGAAAGTAGAGGACTGGATTTGGAGCTCTTAGTTAAATTTGTCAATTATCACATTAAATATACATGTAGCAGCAGAATAAGGAATGAAAAAACATGAGGAAACATGGGAGAGAAATTTAACTATTGTCTTTAGCACAATATTTTGCATTTAATAATGATAGGACATGGCAAAGTTATAAGTTTACTTTATATTGTCATATTAGAAACAAAAAATCCTTTTGTCCTGTGTCAAATACTGGAGAGACGTGATTGGATGCGTTCTTGATGCATTTGCCCTTTTCTCCTTTCAAATCCCCATAAAACACTAATCTACATCTGCCCATTTCTTGCAGGCAGCCCCCTGGCCCAGGGTTCTTCTCACAGACCCTATCTTGTACTCTGCCGCAGTCACACTCAACAACCATGGCTTCAGTTCAGTGCCCCCTTAATACAAGGGGCACTGTAAAGGACAAACACCAAAGGACAAGAAGGAAAGATGTGTGGTGGAAGCTCAGGCTGAGAGCACAAAGAAAGGAAGAGAATGCCTACAGATCCCAGGAGGCCATCTAGAAATTAGAAATAAAAATAATTCCCTCACATTGCTCAAGGATTCAGTGCTTAGTCTGATGACAGGGGTGGGAGGTGGGGAAGGAATGAGGGTGCACATGTTCCCTGAAAATTTGTGCTTGCAAGGGTTCTTTCATCACAAATCCCAAGCAATTCTCTGAGGGAATCACTAGGAAATGGCAGATCATCTATCTACTGTTGCCCTCTCTGTAACCCCCATCCCTCATTGCTTTTTTTCCCCACATGCAATTAGAGGAGGAGAAACAAGCCAGTGTGTTATAAATATCACAAAACTAAGGCGGAATGCTCTACAGTATAAAACCTCCCCCAGTTGTATAGGCTGCCAGCCACTCTAGCAGGTTACATTTTATTATTCTTGCCTCAAAGTGTCATTCTCCTTCCTTGTATTATGTATCTTACACAAGGCTGCAACTCGAATCTACACTCACCCTCCATTTCCCCACACTGCATTCTCTTAGCTGCTTCTTACTTTACAAACATTTCTGTTCCATATCTCACCACAATGGGCAGGATTCTCTTGCATGCAATTGGTGTACACAGCCTGTTTTGCTTCATTTCTTTTAGAAAATGAAAGTGAACTAACAAGATCCATTCTGTATGGAAGCTTTATGTGGTCCTGTGCAATTAGCTTCACGCACCCCTGTTTAAGGATGAAGGATCGTGGGAGAAAGTTGGTCACAGTGCCCTGTATACCTACCAGATACATACATAACTCATTCAGTTTTTTTTTTTTGCCTCTTTCCCAGGTGATGTTATCATTATTTTGTTCCTTTGATGCAAGTGTTAGATTCATAAAATGAAGTGTTCCTGATGGAGAAGAGTCCTCCATCACCACAGTCAAAATATGCATGTGAATGCAAGAAAAGCATAAACAGATACTTCACAGGGCAGGAAACACTTATGACCAGCAAATCAATGGAGAGGCTCAGCTTCATTAGTAATCAGACAAATGCAAAGGAAGGTCAGAGGCCCTTCAGTTGCACTACATAGACTACAGCAAAGGAATACCACAATGTGAAGAAAGGAGAAGAAAAAGCACAAGAATGATCTCTTTACTGCAGACATGGCCACAGCAGTTTCCCCTTGTAGAAAACGGCTTGTCTTATAAATATTAATGTTTCCTTTTAGATTCAATGGCTCATAATACAGGCATTTGTGTATAACAGAAAGTCTTTACATTATAGTTAGTGGCGAAAGGAATATGTGTACTTCCCCATATTTATAGAGATTTAAGGGTGTAACAATAAATACTCACAGAACAGGTAATACATGTTCTGAGGTTTTAAATGTTGATGTTTATTTGTTTCTTACAAATGTGTCACTTGATCTTTCTGTGTGTGTGTGTGTGTGTGTGTGTGTGTGTGTTTGTGTGTGTGTGTGTGTGTGTGTGTGTGTGTGTGTGTGTGCTCGCTCTCAATAGGTATATAAGTACAACAGGAGCGTGCTGAGGTCAGATGTTGGTCCCTAGCTTTCAATTTTGAGATGAGGTCTCTTGTTGATCACCACTGTGTGTACTGGGACAGCTGGCCTGCAAGCCTGTGGGATCTCCTACCTCTGCTCCCAATCTCACTGTTGAAACACTAGGATTATAGACATGTTAGTTTTATGTGATTTCTGGAAATCTGAATGCAAACAAATTGCTTTCTCTCTGGCTCCAGTTGCTTATTTAAAAAATGAAATAGTATTAGACAAAAGTGATATGTTGAAATTGATTATTTTTTAACTTATTTTGTGGGTTTTGTGTTTGTTTGTTTGTTTGCTTTTGAGAAAGTATCTCATAGCCCAGTTTGACCTGGTCAAAGCTGCTCTGGACTCTTGCTCTTCCTGCCTTTAACGTCAGAGTATGAATTTGCAGCCATTTACTTGAGTGTGGACTCACCTTGAAGTTGATAATCTTTGTTTTCTTTTTCTTTTTGAGATAAGGAAATAGAGAACTTAGGAGTTTGTTGATTCACGAATTAAACTACCAGTTGTGACTCAAAGCTCAGTATTGGTTATTTTAAAATGATGTAAGACAAGAAAGTATGGAAGTATGTGAGGTTGGTTTCTACACTGAGCATTCATTAACAGGCTTGGAAGAATTAGTTCACCTCTCTGAGTCTCTGTCTTCTCTTAAAAAATGAAGCTAATTATGTTCACATTCTGGTGTTGTTCACATGATTAAATGATATGATTTACCTACACTGTGATATATTGATTTCTGACTCCTTCCCTTTCCAATTGGACTCCTTATGATGAGTCACAGGCAGAAAGACACCCCCTTTCTAAGGATGCTGTCCTGTGTCTCTGCATGACTAAGCATGGGTCTCCTTCAAGTCACTACTTTGGATGGATGATTCTATCCCACTCCTTTTCTTGGCATCCTTCCCCATTCCATAGGCCAATCCTCCTCTGGCTAATCCTCCCTGTCTGCATCTGATTGTCTTCAATAGCTGTCATGCATGCCTTCTTCTACGGCTCTACTGCCCACTGGTTTGCTTCTTCTGTACCAGTGGAAAACTGTTCATCCTCTCATTTTTTGGACAAGGCAGGTCTATGGTGGGAGGGAGGCTCCACTTCTTTTTATTGTTTTATTGGTATTGTTTTTATTGTTCTTACTTTTAGCCAAATAAAAGCCACATAACATTCTTTTCACTTAATAGTACATTATCTGCCACTTCTTCAATTCCATGGTCTTCCATCTGCTTTTAGACTGCTTTGGATCTTCAGATATTTGTCTGTACTTCTGATTCAACTAACCACTGGCTGTTCACTCCACCAATGCTCAAAATGAGCATTTCCTGAGATTTTTGTCGCTCCATCTGTCCCCACTCCCACTTGTTTTCAGGATCCTACCTCTTTGCACAAGATTGACCTATTAATAAATCAGAACAATTCCTTCCTTAGGGGCTACAGAGATGGCTCTGTGGATAAAGTGCTTATTGTACAAATATGAGGATCCAAGTTCAGATCTTCAGCACCCACACAAAAAGTTGCACATTGTAAAGGTACCTATAATCCCAGAAATGGGAGGATTATGACACCCTGAGGTTTTCCTAGCTAACCAACCACTCTAGTTAATCAGAATGATATAGGTTTAATGAGAGAACTTGACTCAAAGGAAAAAAATAGAGGGAATAAAAGAAGATACTTAAAATTGACTGATGGCCTATACATGTACATGAACAGTACATGGGTACCTACACCCACACTTATGTGGATGTACACAATTCACCCTTGTATACACACACAGGCACACACACACAGAGACACATACACACACATACACACACACCAGAATTATTCCTTCCTTGATGTGTTGATCTTTGATATCTTCTGACAACAACTTAGTACTCTAGCTCTCTATTTTTGTTTACAATATAGTGACATCTTAACTGAAGAAAGAGCCTTTTGGAACTCCTAATTGCAATTTCATTTTTCCATGTCTGTCTTATCCAATACTGTAGTTTATTGCCATTCTCATAGGTGAGCTCGTATCACTATTTGCTATTGTATAGAATTGTCCAGTGTACCACTCCAGGCGTTCTGTTGCAGATTCAGCTCAGCCTATTACTGCCCAGTCAGCTACCCACAAGACCTGGAACCAGGACCAAGACAAGAGCCCAACTTCAACTAGGTCCTCCATACTCATCTCTTTCTAGACTTGAACTGGCTATTTCAAACCTCCACTGGTCTCTCAAATGTTTCCTGTTATCAGGGGAATTGCCTGTCTCCCTCACTATATGTTAATAGAAATTCTCAAGATGGAAATCTCTGGTCATTCTTCTCTGGAACCTATTGAAGTGTCTCCAGTTGACCCTAATCTTTTCTCTTGGCTCTATGGAAGGTACCATCTCTTAACTGCATCCAACTACTTGACCTAGCAACTTCAGCTTTTAGGTCTTTAATCTTTGTTTCCTTGCCTGAAAATTGTAATTGATAATAATACGAATGGGGGAAATAATTCTCTCCAAGCAAACAGAACTTCTTAGCAGAAATTCCAGGCAAGAGGAATTTCTTTTAGGTTAACAGGTACATGGCATAACTGAGGAGGCCTCCTGGGCAGACGGCCAAGCCCAGGATGATGTAAGAGCTACACAAAATTCCCCACAAGGTGGACCATGTCTTTACTTAGATAAAAATCTATAATAATCACTTTACTGAATATCTACATTAACCTTTTTTGTCAAAATGGGGGAAAAATCCATATACCACAATTGTCAGATTTTTATTTGTCTTCACTCTATCTATAACATTGTCTCTATCCTTTTAGCTCACTCCTTACTTCTAGATACTAAGGAAATGGGAGAACATAAGGGAAAGAGGTACATATGCACTTTCTGTATCAAATGTCTGTTAGTTTTCTTGATTTAAAAAAATAAAAACTTAGATCCATGACCATAAAAAGAGAAGAAAATGCCCCCACCCAAAATCAAGCACTAACATTTTTTGAAGTATTCCAAAGTACATGCTGCCCTTGAACATAAGTTTGGTCATGTCCTTTCTAAGTCTTCTGAGATAGTGATGGTTTTATGGATACTATTACCAGGGAAGAGAACCAAAAGCTGTCTGGGTACATAAAACAGAGGATCTTATTTGGGGAGGAACTTTAGTGGAAAGAATCCAGTGTTACTTTTTGTCTCCCTGGACAAATGTTCCGCTAGTTCATCATGTTTAGTCATCACAGTTCTTCCAGCTGCCGTTCTCCCAGGCTGTAGCCAGTGAGAGATCCTCTAGTTAAGAGTGCTACCAGGCTGGAGAGTGTCTCCCTTGTTCTTTTCCACCCTCTTGAGAAAAGTGAATCCTCTAGAAAAGCTTCTATCTCTCTGCTCTAAGTAGATCCATGTCATTGTGCGTGCTTTTACGAAGGGTTAGGTTTCTTCACATCTGAGTATCTTACATGTCATCGTGTGTGCTTTTACCAAGGGTTAGGCTTCTTCACATCTGAGTAACTTGCAAAGAGTGCTTCATTTTGTTTGTAGTATGCATTTAATAGAGCACAGGGAATATAGTTACCCTGGTAAAGCATATATCATAATGGCACTGAATAAATATCAAACCTCAAATGTCAACTTCATCTACTATGTATTCAATCATAAGAAATCTGTGAAGAGGCATATGTCCTTCAATATATAAGTGTATGCTTAAAACAGAAGTGTATATTCTAAATTCAACAATAAGACCAATAAAATTGTCCAATTATGAAACTATTGAAGGAAGATTTGTCTCATAGGTCATTCATTGCATACTCTGTTATTCTGCATGCTAACTATTTCATGATCTCTTCATAAATGCTTTCAAAATTAAGTACTTAGTATTTTATCAGTATATATTTTGAAACTGCTTCCAACTTCAGATTCCTGCAAGTTTCTCTCTGCTCCATGTGCCCTGCATTCAGATATTTCCAGAATTTTGACACACATCACATAATTTGATGAATTAACAGTTGTGATAGTTGTATTTCCATGTGACAGCTGACACAAATGAGTCTAAGGAAAACCAAACAATTTGCATACTGTTAGTGTAGGTAGGATGGAAGAAGGGAAAAGAATCTCTGCCTTGAACTTCTCTGGTCAGTTCTTTTTCATTTCCAATACTTTGGCTGTTATTTTCCATTTCAGGTAACACAATCTATGCATGATAAGAAGAACTAGGCCAACAATTAGAAGTTATTTGGGTGAATATTAAGAATAGCTGTGGGATCTCATGGGACAGGGCTTGTGTTCTTTGATCTTTTACTTAGCTGAGTTGAATATTGAAATGCAAGCAGGATAATATTGAATCTTTACTTCAGCTTTTTAAAAATCTGACCTTATTGATCACTAATAAAAGAATAACATATCTGTCTTCTCAAGTTGTGTGTATTGAGTTTAAAACCACAGGAAAGATTTACTGTTTAGCCAAGGGGACAGTAGAAACTTAAAAAATAATTGGCAAGACATAATAAATTGCTGTTTTACAGTATGAGGAAAAGTGTTCTTACATATTGAGGATGTAAGTCATTTGGATGATATCCCACATCCTATATGCAATGGAAGATGGTTCATATTAAGCTTTGCTTCCCTCCTCCATTAACTCTCCCCATTGCTGTACTTGAGGTGTATGTTACAAAGAGTTCCCTCACACTCACCCACCATCTATGCCTGACTGCCATTTAAACCCCACGATCTTGCTTTTTCAGCATCTCTTTCTGCCATTTGTTACCCAGATCTCAACATCTGCAAATAATTTTCGGCCTCACGGTGATCTGGGGAATGTACTCTTTTGTCCTGTGCTCATTCTCTCTGCTTTTCTACCCTGTTGCAGGTGAAATCCAACTGAAGGTCAAGCTGGTCTTATTACATAGCCAGCCCCTTTCCACTCCAGTACCACCCCCAAACTGTATCCTTATACGTGACAGAGAGCTGGGGAAGAGGGCTGGGAAATGACTTCCACTGTTGCCCTCCACACAATATGGATGTGGCAGCTGAATATGTGACCAAACTTCCCTTTTCCTACTATGGACTGGTGGCCTCTACTATTTCATAAACACACGAAACAGTTTGAATATAGTCTATCATATAGTGTCTCTGCTAGTCCTTATAAATACGCATGTTATCTTATTTTGTGACATTTATTTTAAAGTACTTAGTGTTTTATGTGAGGAAACTTACAGGCAATTCAGATCTTAGATCCATTTTCTCCTTGCTTTTCCTTTATGCCATCTGATACAATTTCAGCTTGCAACACCATCCTTCCTGCATTTTAGCTTTATTTCATTAGAGCAGCTCTTCTACTCCTGTCCTAAAATGTTTTTAGAATAAAATATCAAGCGAAACACATAACCAACCCAAGAGTAGACCTCTGGTTAATGAAATATTAGCCTGGCCACTGTTAAAATGCTTTTCAGAATGTACTGTATCATGGGGTAAAATTTAAAATAATTGAAGACTTCATATTATAATACAAAGATCTTAGGTTACATTAGTAAAAGAAACCAAATCCCACTCAAGTGAACCAAATATATGTTTTTATTGGTCTTTTTTGGGGAAAAAATAGTTGCAAGTTGGAGTCAAGCAGAAATTAAAGGAACTAAACAAGAAGCTAGGAACAGCTAATACTGTAGCATAAAAGGAGTCCACACAGAGTTGTAAAATATCTGTGAGATTAAAGATATATCCAGTGTGGCTCTAGAGACAGCCTCCGGAATAGTTATACATCATGAGGAGATACATTACAGGAAAGAACCCAGATGGTGAGGACAATGCCACACAGAAACGGGCTGTGTTCAACACAGGGAGTTCTCCAATACTGGACGCACCAAAGAAAGTATCAGTATGGCTGCCCATCACATGCAATGAAGACAGAGTGCATGTGATCAGGACTTCATGATCTCAAGAGTCCTTCTAGTCCTAGAGGACTTGATGAGAGAGAATCTGAACCTATAAGCAACTCCCAGCCTGGGACAAAGATTCCTAAAGTGAGGGTGATAAAATGGGTAAAAATACAAAAGAAAGCAACACATTTTGAAGGGTGGAAAAAAAAAGAGTTAAGAACTAACAAAGCAAAGCAAAGTTCTCTGTCAGTGGTTACTCCATTGAGTGCCCCAAAATTGGCAGAACAGGGGATAAAGACACTTGGCAAGAAAAAACACAAAGCAAAATTATTTCTCTGTTCCACAGAGGCTGAGGAGAAAATGGTCTGCCCTGGGGTGATTCTTCCCTGGCAGTGAAGGTGAACCACTGTCAAGGAGTGATGTAATAAATGAAAGGACAAAGGGACAGAGAAGAACTAAAAGTGTCAGATATCACAGAGAAAGGGGACAAGTTCTGAAAGAACGAGAGAACAAACTCTCTCTCCTTCTCTCTCTCTCTCTCTCTCTCTCTCTCTCTCCCATACACACACACACACACACACACACACACACACACACACACACACACACACA
>CAJQZJ010032348.1:365411-382359 GCA_907164525.1 Lophiomys imhausi | reverse complement strand
ACACACACACACACACACACACACACACACACACACACACACACACATTTTATCTTTCTGAGAGGGCATGCTAAAATTGAATCCTGCAGAGGTACTCTGTTTGCCATTGTGCTTTAATAATAAGACCATCAAAGGACCCTAGAACAAGGGGCCAAGAGTGTACTTCCCAAATGAGAGCAGGATAAGTTTCAGGAAGATTCAGAGACCCTAAATCCTGAGGTCTCTTGTACATGCATACCCAGAACAGGAGTTTGGAAACGACTTGCTGTGATACACTTGGGTGGGAGCCTCTTCATGGAGTCTTCTCTCTGCTGTAGAGATCAGATACCTTCAAGGTTTAGGTGGAGTTATAAGGAGCAAAAGACAGTATACCCGGTATACTATGGAATTTTTTTAAATGCATGTATCCTATGAGGTTCATGTGCAAAGTTCTGTACTGAACTTCAAAATGTGACTACCACTAACAACAGCTTGCCTCTTCTGAGATCTGGATGTAACCTGAACACTTCTTGGAAGGGGTGTACTTTTATATCTATAAAATCTCCTCAGTGTTGGAATCTAAGGTAGAAAAGGTCATGGTTAGCTCTTAGGGAACTGTGGCATGGGGAGGGTTCTGACAATATTGAGGTTACACAGCTGGACACGATCTTGCTGAAGAGTTAATATCATACTGTTAAACCTGGAACTTGTCCCTTATCCCTCTCAACAGTGAAACATGAACAAGTCCTAGCAGTTGAAAAAATACATTTCCTAGCATGGGGAGACCTTCTGCAGGGCTTACAATAAAGGGTAACCCCCTCAAAGGGTGTGACCAAGGCTATGGCAAGCTCTACAGCATCACTATCTACAATAGTAATACTTCCCTTGGCTTTACCTGTCATTATGTGTGTTTCTTTTTCATTATATCTGTCCGGATATATTTAGAGTTTCAAAGGAAAGCTACTTATTACATACTGTAAAATTATACACCTCCCTTGGGGTTGGGAGAAACAAATACCCTACCATGCAACCCAGGACAATGTACTTGGCCTTGTTTCAGCCATTGTTCCTGAATGGAGCTCTTTGTCTATGGCAGTGATAGAGAGACCTGAAAATCCATTCACACTCCTTTTGCTGGTAGCTGACTTTTTTGTTTTTGTTGTTATTGTTGTTCAATTATAGCTCTTTCCAAGCTCTGACTTACTATTTGATAATGGTCGATTACACAGACCTACATATGTCCCAGATATCTTTTGATCCTACAAGGGAGGATACATGATGTTGGCTGCCACCAAACCATGAAAGTCTGAAGGATCTAGAATTTATTCTGAAAAGCACAGAGGGCACACTGAGAAGATTTAGGCCAGAGGCTGATGTAGAAATGGTGGTACTTTCAGGACATTAATCTCATCACAGGATGCAGGATGAATGGTACTAAGAAAAGCTTAGTGGAAAGAAGTTCAGATAAGAGGTTAATGCAGTAAACTCAGGCCTGAGTAGATAAGGGCACCCTGTACTGGCAATTTTATATAGGACTGCATTATTAGCTGGGCAAGGTCAGAGCCCTGGTGTACTTGACAGTCCTTCAAATGACAGGAAACATTATGCTTGCTCTTGGTCAGTGATTGCCTAAGTTAAACTTTAGGTTTTGGTCACTTGGACCCTTAAAAAGAGTCTCTTCATGGGAAATGGTATCTGAAAAACAAGTAGAAGTCTATTACAGAGTTGGTTCTTTCTCATTCAGTTTATTTACATGAGACATCAAAGCAACAGTACCTAATGGCTGCAGCTATTGAACAGATAAGGCACAGAGGCTATTGAATGAGGTAACACTCTGTATGTGTTCTATAAGCAGCTGTACATCAGTGTTTAAAGACAACCAATCTGCCTCCTCTGGAAATATTCCAGCTTGGTTGCATTTTCTTCAGTTTGTGGTTAGTAATGACAACAGTGATAACCACATGATAACTGTGGCAGCTAACTGGCTTTGGGCCAGGCTGCATCTTGAGCATCTAGCTAGGACTGTAAGTCTTGTACCAACACTGTAACTCATATATTACTGCTTACTCCACTTTGATACAAGTAATAATATGTGATGATCAAGAAAATTTCCCCAAATTTACACAATGTGAACACAACTAGAAAGGCCCTGCTTAACCAGGCCATCTAATTCTATAGTAACCAATATGTAAGGTTTCTTTTGTGGGAACACTTTGTCACAGAAAGGACACCTACCACTTCCTCGTTAGGCTACTACTTGTGATGACATATCTGTCTTTATATCATCATCATCATAATTACATCTTTAATGTATTAGTTCTTTAATATAAACTTCATTTTAATATTTTTTACTGTTTAATGATTATTAACATTTGTATAATGAGTTTTAGTCTTTTAAACTCTTCATTTCCCTCCCTCATTCCTGTCCCTTTCCTTTTCAGCAAGTCTTCCTTCTACTTGCATGTAAAAAGTGTGTAGCCCATTGAGTTTAACTAGTATTTCTTGCCTGAGTATGTGTGGGAGGTAACTTATCAGTGTTTACACTACTAAAGAAATTGATGTTCCACCTAACAAGTTTTAATTGCTTCTGGGAGGGGTGAAACTCATGGACCCCTCCTCCACCCATGACAGAATATTGATAGGTCCAATCTTGTATTGGTCTTGTTTAGACATCCACAACTATAGTGAGTTCGTGTGTGCAAGGCTACTATTTTATATCCAGAAGGCATAATTTTGCTTCACTTCTCCCCATCTTCGACCTCTTACAGTCTTTCCACTTCCTCTTCTGTAATGTCCCTTAAGTTTTGGAGGAAGAGATACAATTGTCCTCTTTAGAGCCCAGCACGCCACTCTCAATTCTTCTGAGCTCTTCGGCCAGTTCTGAGTTTCAGCCTCGTGCCAGTCTGGTTCCCTGATGAAGGTAAGGGAGCCTTCCCCTTCTTCATTTCTTTCATTGGGTCTCTACTGGAAGTTAAGGAGAGCACTTCCGCCCTCACCCTAGGTCTTCTTACTCAATCAGGGCATCAGTAGAATAGGATCTGACCCTCCCTACCCTGTCCAGTCTCCAGCCTGAGGTCAGTACAGCAGGCCACATCAGTTCATCTCTGTAGTATAAACTTTTAAATCCTGTTTCTATTTGATTTCTGTTTTTCTCAATTCATGGACCATATTAACTCAAATACTGCAGTTATTTTTGGCTTATTTAAACCTGTCGATGTTACCTATATTTCTAATTCTACAGTCCCATCTTAGTCAACTATTATTATCTATAATTTTTTTCTTAGCACTTTGTAGATTTTATTTTATTCATTAAACCAAGCACAGAATAAATTACAGTTAGTAATGCACCCTAAGGCCAACACTGATACACCATCAATGTCTATTTTGTTTAAGCTGGCTGTGAATTTGTTCATATAAGTTCTGTTCTATTTCATGATATTGATTTTTATCACAAGCAGTTTTTCTCTTGTGAAATCTCATCTAATGATCATTTAAAAATTGTGTGTGTGTGTGTGTGTGTGCCACAGTGCACACACATGCGGGAGTCAGAAGATAATTTTGTGGAGTCAAAACAAACAAACAAACAAACAAAAAGTCTTCCACCCTTATGTGGAAATGGAACTCAAGTCTCTAGGGTTACACACCAAATATTTTATCAATTAAGTTATCTCACTGGTCTCCTGGGTTTAAAACATTTAAAACAGTCTAAAACATGGGTTTTGTTTCACCCAATGCACCAACAGTGACATGGCCTTTCTTAATTATTTAATTTCTGTGAAGCTTATTTTTCGTTGCTTGGAAAACATAGATGGTAAGATCTGCTACTCTTATTTTAATTAGTTTTCTTAGAGTCAAATTATTGAACTAAACTTATTTACTTGCTATTTCAATCTCTTAATTCTGTTTGTTAATAGCATCTGCACAGGATGCTAACATGACAAGCCTTTGTGTGCGTGCTTTCTTCATTTACCTTCAATAGCTTATTGCTTGAGTAAATTCGGGGCTAGCAAAACTGAAGAAGTTCTCCCCCCAAACCCACCTAATTTAAAGAATTCCTCACTAGATCTAGAACTTGAGACAGCTTTCTTAATCAAGTCTGTGTTACTGTCATTAAGTCCAATAAAGCTGTGAAGGAAACTGCCAGTTAAATGGCTCCTCTCTTGCATAACTCCATAAAAGGAGATACAAAATAGCAATTCTTTCTACAGTCAAGCAAAACCACTCTTAGAGGTGAAATGTGCCTCCTAATAGAGGAAAAGCATCAACAGATGTGCCTTGCCTTCCAAGGGGACCCCACTGGCAGTTTCCTTTTGTGCTGCTGTCTCATGGGGACAAGTGGGTTGGTGGCTATGATGGCCAAATGAGACCTAATTTAGCAGAGGACTTCCAAGTGAGATTGGAAAAGGAGAAGCTTTCCTAAGTAAAAGTCAGAAATTGATGGACTCTAATTATCTTGATAGAACAGGAACTGTTTAAATGTGAACTGTGTCATCGGTGTTCTTGTACAAATGAAGCCCAGGGATACAGTGGCATACACAGCCCTGCTAGGTCTAGTAACAGTTTTGGTACTCTTCTATTGGAAGCCAGATACCTAGAGTCTGTTTTATATCTGGAACAAACTCTCAGGACACACTCTCCTATTATGAGCAAGATATGTCACATTTACTGCGTGACAAGAGGAGATTCCAGCTCTACACTCCCTTCCTAAGTGAGGTGAACCATCATGTTTGATGTCCAAAGCATGGAAATCTTTCCAGATTTGACCGTTTAGTTTTCAAGCCTACTGCATATATTTATGTCAATCAAACGGAAATTCTTTACATGTCTCCACTTGGGTAGGTGATTGGAGCTTGCTTTCTCATCACCTTACTTGAAACCTAATTATACTGAACCAGATGCTATGTTTAACAACAATTGATGTGGCAGGCAGTTGTTTTTTGACAATGACATAATATAAATTCATATTCCTTACACCCTTCCTGGGAGCTGAATTCCAATGTACTCATAGTTACTGGCTCCTCTCTTATTTTTAGCTTATTAAATAATACAGACAACTAAATGGTAAATTTACTCTAACATCAGTACAGTGAATCTATGTGCAAGAGAAAGCTGACAAAACACTAATATTTGGAAAAAAAAAGGTTAAGGGGAGTCTGTATATTAGAATCCCTAGAGGTCAAATTAACTCTTACATTCAATTGTTTTTTTTTTTTTTCCAGACATAAGATTGAAAAGAGAAAAGAATTACAGTAGTTGAGATTCACTCACTCTGAAAGTTACTAGACCTATCTTTAACTTGATGTTTAAGTCACTGAGTTACTAAATTCCATGAAGGCACTGAAAGCTATGATCATTAGTTGGTCCCAGTGTGAATCAGCCAAAAAGAAAGAAAGAAAGATTACAAAAAGCTGCTCATTTCCATTTCAGTCAAAATCACTGTCGTCAGGTCTAGAGATGGGAAAACCCAAGTGTGGTGACTTGAATGAGGATGCCCTATAGGCTTACATATTTACATGTTAGAGCCCAGTTGGTAGAACTTTTTGGGAAAGACTAAGACATATGGCCTTTCCTGAGGGAGGTGTGTCACTGTGGGAGGGCTTTGAGGTTTCCAAAGACTTCAGCCAATTCTACTGTGCTTTCTCTCTATCTTCTGGTTGTAACCTCTTAGCAACTACTCTGGCACCACATCTGCCTGCTACCATGTGCCACCCCCAACCCCCACCCCCACCCCCCCTACGATGGCAGGGCCTCTAACTCTCTGAAACTGTAAACCCCAATCAAACTTTTTTCTATAAGTTGCTGTGTTCATGGTGTTTTATCAAACAATAGAAAAAATAACTAAGACACCCAGTGTTTTAGTATTCAGGATGAATCAGGGTACAATTCACTCCTGGTTTTAATTATGGTGCTTATAAGAAACTATTAATATTGAGTAGTTGATAGAAATGATTTATCTTAAGGCTTGAAGGCATGTGTGACCTTAATCTATTTGAAACAGAGCTGAATATTGGAGAGCATTAACCCAAAGTCTGCAGCTACAAACAGATACCCTGTATTCAAGAACTTCTACCTATAGGTAAAACAAACAAAAGCAGAAGGGCTAATATGGAAGAAAATGTTATCCACATCCTTATAAACTATATGAAAAATTACAAATCATTTTGCTTGTGACTGCTAGGTAGTGCCAAAATAGAGGAAATTCAGATTAAAAAAAAAAGAAAATAAAGCAAAAACAACTACAAAAGCACAGAATGAAAATGATGCTTTTACTTATGATCTATATTACTTGAGACCCACCCCACACCACTGTTGTATAGAACTCAATGATAGTCTCACACTCACAGAACAGGCAGCCTTAAATGATTTCTGTGTAACTTATCTGCTATATTATAAGAATCTGCTCCTACCTGTTTGCTAGCATAAACGATCACTCATGTTAAGTGATTTCTAAAATCATCTGGTGGTTTGGTGAGTAAGTGACTATCAGTCCCCTATCACATTCTACTACAGGACAAATTGTTATGCCATTGTCATGTCTTTCTTCCTGAGGATGAAGAAAGTCCCTAGACTTGGAGACAGTCCATAATAATCCTTTTGCTCTTGTCATCTCAACATGAAGAGATTCTTATTTTAATCTGAAGTGTCTAAAAGGCAAAACCACCATTAGACTTCCAATAGTAGTAGTAGCTAACCACTTACTTGCTAGGAGAGAACTCAATATTGGAAAGACACATCACTTCATATATTTTGGAGTATTAGGCAGTTGTATTGTATGGTACGACTAAATTGATGAAAACCTTTAGCTCGCCCAAACATAAACATAAGTTTCATGTTTTGTTCTGTATGAGTTGTCTTTGTGAAAAATCATGTACACTTAAATCAAGTACCACTTTCTTAAATATAGCAGACAGGTGGTACAACGGCAAGAAAGTGACCATTGGAAGAAGCTCTATATAAATATCTCTACTATAAATGTCACTGAAGGGAGATCATGGAGCTCTGACTTGTAGCTAAGCTCAACCTTCCTTATCAAAAAGGCTAGGTATGTTGATGTAAAGAGAGAGTGGGTTGATGCAGTTAAAAATCAATATGGAGCTTTTATAGGCTCAGAGCAGAGGAGCAGTTATGTGGAGTCTATCAGTTTCCTTTTTCATAAAAGTAATAATAGAAGTAATAAGTTTGAATGCATCTTTCTGCCTTCTGCATAACTAGATAGAATTGTAGATCATGGTCACTGGGGCAAATAGTGCAGGGTGAGGGCTTCTTAGTACATGGAAAGCAAGATGTAGTCTGAGACAGCTTCCAAAGACCTGCTTCCTGGCAGGAGAGTTCAGAGCTCAAGAAAATCTGCATATTCCAGGATCAGTGGTTGAAAGCATCCTCTTTATCCATCTTTAAGCTTCACCAGTAGACTTTCATTAATACCTACTAGCTAATAAAATGCAGCTCAAATTTAAGTTCTCATTAAATTTAGAGCTTTCCAGCAGAGCATTGTTTACTTATCCCAATTCTAGTGCCTTCTGTAGTTCTTCCACTACCCAAGTTCTTTCATAATTTAGACTCCTTATTGTTTATATGAAAATAGTTCTCAGTCTAGGCATCTGTTCCTAAATTCTGAATTTTCACCAATTTTCCCATTCCTGTATAAAAATAATAATGCCTCACTTGTTAAAACGTTATAATTGTCTTAATGTCTAGTAGAAAAGGAAGCTCTAGTTTCCTTGGTCTGCTGATCTTCCACAAATGTTAGAACTTGCTTTGAGGTCCATGAAAAATCCTACTAGAGGTTAAGGACCCAACCTGTCCTGGCAGTGGCCATTGCAGGGTCTAATGACTGACTGCCCTGGAGTAAGCCTGGGAAATATCTCTGCAGAATTTTCCAGCATACCATAAATAAGTAAGATCATTGGAGTAGTGTGTGGAACTTAACAAGATGCTGACACCACCAGTCCCCAGGAGTGTGCATGTTATCACTGGTATTAGCTTGAGACAACCCTGGTACTTTCCAGCTGGGGTGAAGTCACTTTCATCCTCAACATTATACAAACAAGCCCTGCTTCCCTCCTCCTGACCAAAACCAAAACCTATCTCGCTGCATGCAAGATACATGTGTGTATGCAAGTCTCCAATAAATCATAGTCTACCAATCTTAATCCTTGTTCCATCTCTATTTTGTTTTTTTTTGTTTGTTTGTCGGTTTTTTGGTTGTTGTTTTGTTTTGTTTTTAGTTTCTCAAGATATGGTTCAGGATCATACTTTTTTAAGAAAAGAGATTTTAATTAGAATTGTATTGGATGTAAAGTGCAACTAAGGGAGCAACTTTATCTTTAAAATATGGTTTCCTTAATGTTGAGTGAAACCTGATACGTAAAAACATATTCCATTAACATCTGTCACAGTTTCATAGCTATTTATATTCGTGCTTAGCAGTTTCCACATTATTTCCAGTTTATTGATGGCATTTGATAATATATCAAATAATGTCCTTTTGACAACTTAACTTTTGTTGTCTTAATGGTGGCTCTACCAGGTGTTCTTCAGAAAGTCCTTTCCTGTGCATGGAAGTTGAAGTATAGTCCCTATGCTCTCCTTTATCAGATTCAGGGAATCAGCTTTATGTTAAGTTCCTTGATCCATTTTCAATTGAGTTTTGTACAGGGAAGAACACAAATGACAATAAAATAAAAACAAAACAACATCGTCATCATCATCATCAACAACAACAAAACTCCATGAAATGATTCCTAATGATGTTCTTCTCTGCTCATAGATTGGTGCCTAGCCCAACAGGCTTCCTCCAGCAGATGACGGGAACAGATGAAGAGATCCACAGTTAAATATTAGGCAGAACTTAGGGAACCCTGCAGAAGGAGAGGAGGTAAGGAATGATTGTAGGAGCCAGAGGGGTCAAGGCCACCAAGAGAACACTCTCCAAAGAATCAAGTAAGCAGAGATCATAGGGTTCACAAAGACTAACGTGGGAATCAAGGAGCCTGCATGGGTTTGAGCTAGGTCCTCTGCATATACATCGTGTTTGTTTAACTTGGGGTATTTGTGGAACTCGGGTATCTCTGATTCCTTTGCCGGCTTGTGGGGCCCTTTTCATCCTTTAGGTTGCTTTGCCCATCCTCGATATCGGAGCTTGGGCCTAGTGTTATTTATTGCTTCTTTTTATATTGTGTTGACTGATATCGCGGGAGGCCGGTTCTTTTCTGTAGGTAAAGAGGGGCAGTAGATCTGGGTGAGAGAGGAAGTAGGGAAATCTGGGAGGAGTGCAGGGAGGGAAGGCTGCAGTGAGGATGTATTATATGACAGAAGAATAAAAAAAATTAAAAAGATAATGCTTTATTTTTGCATGTGATTATCCTATTTGACTGATATCATTTGCCTTTGCCAATGTGTATTTTTAATCTCTTTGTCAAAAATCACTTGAATGTAGGATTGTGAACTTGTGCCTTCAATTTTAGTTAATTGATCATTCTGTCTATTTTTAATGGTAATACAATACTGCTTATATTATTATAGTTCTGTGGTATAACCTGAAATGAGGAATAGTCATATTTCTAGCATATTTTTATTGTTCAGGATAATCTTGTGTATTCTGGGACTTTTGTGTTTTCACATGTATTTTGAGATTATACATTCAATTTCTGTGATGAATTGCATTGGAGTGTTGATGGGGATTGCACTAACGCCATAGACTGTTTTTGCTGGAATGATTATTTTCGCAGTTATTAATCCTCCTAGTCCATGAGCATGGGAGGTCTTTCTGTTTTCTGGTATCTTCTTCAGTTTCTTTCTTCAGTGTCTTAAAGCTTTCATTGCACAATTATTTCACTTTCTTGGCCAACTTTTTTTTTTAATACATTTTATTTTTTTAGGTATTTTGTTTGAAGTTGGTTTCCTGATTTTTTTTCTCTTTATATTAATAGTTGTCATATCAGAAGGGTACTGATATTTGTGTATTAATTGTCTATCCTACCACTTTGCTGATTGTGGTTTTTACCTATAAGGGCTTTCTGGTGGAGTTCACAGAATCACATCATCTGAAAATGAAGATACAGAATCATATCAACTGCAGATGGAGATACATTATCCTCTTTTCATATCTGTGCCACTTTATCTCCCTCAGTTGTCTTATTACTGAAGACCTTAAGCACTGTCCTGAGTGGATATTATTTCTGACTGTAGTGGAAATGTTTTGAGTTTTCTCAATTTGGGATGATGTTGGCTGCATCTTTCTATACATTGCTTTTATTGTGTTGTAATGTTCCTAAGTTTTAAGATTTTTATCATGAATAAATCCTGGATCTTGAGAAAGGGTTTTTCTGTATCTAATGAGATGATCATATAGTGTTATTCTATTAGTTTATTTATGTGGTAGATTACATTCGTTATTGGTTTATATATGTTGAACTATGCCGAATTTCTGCCATAAAGCCAATTTGATTGTGGGTGATAATGTTTCTGATATGTTCTTGAATTTGGTTTGCAAATATGGCATTGATCATTCTCACATCTATGCTCCTTACGGAGTTTGGCCTATAATTTCTACCTTTTTGTTTGGTCTTGTACTGGCTTTGATATTGGAGTATTAATGGCTTCCTAAAAATATTTTGGAAGTGTTTCTTTTTTTTCTTTTTTTTTTAGTTTTTCGAGACAGGGTTTCTCTGTGTAACCCTGGCTGTCCTGGACTTGCTTTGTAGACCAGGCTGGCCTGGAACTCACAGAGATCCACCTGCCTCTGCCTCCTGAGTGCTAGGATTAAAGGCATGCACCACCACACCTGGCTGTTCCTTTCCTTTTTTATTTTACAGAATAATTGGAGGAATATTTATATTCTTCAGACTCAAGTTATTCCTTCCAGAATTCTCTACAGAGCTGGCTTAAAAGTTACAAACTCCTTTAATCTTTTTTCAACATGAAAGATTTTCATTTCTCCTTCAGTTTTAATGGAAGATTTTTCAGGTTTTAATAGTGTGAGATGGCAGCTACAATTATTCAGAATTTGAAGTAGACTTTTTCAGGTGCTTCTGGCTTTAAACTTTTCTGTTGGTTAATCAGGTGTTTTTCAGACAGACTTGTCTTTATAATTGACAGACACCTGATCTTTCTCTCTTTTAGTCTTTTAGGTATTTTGATTGAGGTTGGTTTCCTTATTTTTTTCCTCTTTGTATTTATAGTTGTCATATCAGAAGGGTACTGATATTTGTGTATTAATTGTCTATCCTACCACTTTGCTGAGTATGGTTTTAATATATTTTCTGTTTTTCCAACCTAACAATTTTATTGTTATTTGGGAATTTATTTTATTTATTTGTTTGTTTGTTTTTGTTTATTTATTGCTTCAAGTTACATCTCCATCACAGTGCCCTCATTCCACCCCTCCTGGTTCCACCTTCCCACTCTCTTCTTCCTCTCCCACCTTTCCCACTCTTCTGATGTGTCCCTACATATTAGCCTCTCTCAGCTCAACAGTCATATGCCGGCTAAGAGCTTCCTCTTGCACTGGGGGCCAACATGGTGGCACTCCTAGGACAAACTGTCCCCTTAATAGGTAACAAAGTCTATGTTCCTGATCCTTTTGGTGTATTGGTTGTAGGATAGTTATCCTGTACTATATGGTTAAAATCCAAGTATAAGTGAATAGATGCCATGTGCATCTTTCTGAGTCTGGGTTAGCTCACTCAGGATGAGCTTTTCTAGTTCCATCCATTTGGCTGCAAATTGCATGATTTCCTTGTTTCTGATTGCTGAGTAGTTGTGTAAATGTACCACAATTTTTTTTTTTATCCATTTGTCAGTTGAGGGACATCTGAGTTGTTTCCAGTTTCTAACTATTACAAATAAGGCTGCTATGAACATAGATGAGGCTATGTCCTTGTGGTTTGGTGATGAATTTCATACAATGCATCGCGATCACACTGTCTTTCCGTTCCTCCCAGGTCTATCTTCCCACCCTTGTGCCCTCTCACAATATACCAAGTATAATCTGTTGTTCATATACTTGCTGAAGCGTGGTCAGTCTCCCAGTGGTCAGCCTCTTAAAGGTAACCTAATCCTTTCCCAACACCCACCAGAAGCCAACAGCCACGAAGAGGTACACGTCTGCATCTTTACCACTATTTTAAAGGCCTCTCCTCAATGATTCCTATTTGTCTCTTCTTCCTTTGGGGACTGAGAAAGGTTGATACAGAGGCTTCTAATGTCTCTCATTCTCAATAACAGGTCTAGAGTCATTGATACCACTGCTACATGTGCTTCCTTGCCTGTAATAGCCAGCAGAGGCATGGATCCTGGGCATCTACATATTCTCCAGTGGCAGCATACCCACGTGGCCTCAAGCTTTTTTTGTTCTGTTCTTAATGTTTAAATAGCATATATCCATGGAGATATTATTTTCTTATCCTGTCCATTTAGAATTCTGTAGAACTATTATACATAGATCTCTATATAGGTATGGAAATTTTCTTCTATGATTTTACTGAAAACATACTCTCTGTCTTTGGTATAATATTCTCCTTTTTCTATGGCATTCTTTTTCTAAGTTTCTATAATCTGAAACTTAGGTCTCCGCATGGTGTCTTAATGTTTTCCTGTGTTCCTTTCACAAATTTATGCAAATTAATAATTGACTCATATTGAGTGATACAATTCCACTACTTTGTTTCACATTCTATTTTTCACATGATTTATTCTATTGATAAAGTTTACCTTTGAGATTTTTATGTAGCTCACTGGGTTTGTTTTTACATTGTTGACTTGTTTGGATACAGTAATAAGCAAATTTATAAATGATTTGCCTGGAGGATAATTGAGGTCATTCTTATTTGGAATGAGAATTTGGATCAATCATTATGGAATTATTGTTTTTGGGAGAAGGCACATTTTCTTTGATTTTTATGTTTCAGTTTTGTGCTGAGAATTTGGAGTTACTTGGTTTGAGTGCGAATGTGGGACTGACTGGTGCTCATGATGTATGAACGCTTGTCTGTCACCCCAGAAGGTAGGGAATCTGTAAAATGTGGGCAATGGTTTCAGCATCAGGACCCCTTATCTGTCAGCTCCAGGACCTACCTGTGTGGAGCAGTGTGTGGACTGAGTGGTCAGTGCCTGGCCAGTTCTTATCTATTGGAGATAGGAGTTAGGCTGTGTATTTAATTTTTTAGTTATTTATCTATACATCTCATTTAAGAAATCAATACATAATTCAAAATATTCTTACATATTGCTTTGGGCTTGGGGAACTTGAACTTCCACATTTACTCTATGATTTAAAAATCTGATAAAAAGGCAAAAGGGAAATATGGAACAATGATCATTCTGAACATTTAATATTTTTTGACTATGAAAGGGTACTTATGATTTTTAATTTAAGAATTAATTAAAATTATCAGCTAAAATAAAAATCCCTCAGAGAGGAGTTTCTCAAATGGATCATGTTATACCATGACTCAGAGAGCCTGGGACCCAAGCACCTGTATTTCCAAATTAATTTTACATCACATTGAAACAGTGAGCAATTCCTAAGGTCCATGCTTATGATATCCATATGGAAACTTGGCAACACACAATTGCAAGTTTTGTTTTCTTATTAAACATCAAAAGAAAATTATAATATTAAAGTTCTAAAGTTAAAGATGATTGAAAGAAATTATCTAGAATTTTAATTACATATTACATAGTACTTCCTTTAAATCAAATGTCTTTCAGGGTCTTAATATAATTTAACATAAAGATTTTTAAGTATTAGTAGTTTGATAGAAGAAGGGTTGAACTGAAATATCAAGATTCATACAGGGAAGGAACCATTTTTCAGAGGAATCCTGGAAGCCCATTTCTAATCTTTGTTTAGTCTAAGTAACATAGTATATGCAGGAAAAAACTCCTGAAATGCAAACAAGGTCCCATAGAGGACAATCCACCATGTAGCTACATACTTGTTAGATCTCTCTTCAGCTTTCTACTTTACTTCCAATCTTGGGGTTTCTTTTACCATGTTCATAACTGTCCCCTACTTCTATTTCTGATGATGGGTGCTTGGAACATCCTTTGTTTGTTTGTTTTTTATTGTTTTTTTTTTTAACCCTAGAACACATAAGATGAGATTGAGTGTCCATAGGTTTAGATCTGTGGTTCAACACTCTTAAGCATGTTTCCCTTGATACTCTGGTATTTCTTGCTATTTTTCGGAACCCTGTGATTAATGTATAAGGCAGGACTTTATTTCCATCTCCTTCCTGCTGCTAGGATATTTAGCTTGCCTGTACTGTAGTTTTCCTCTTAAAATCTCATAAAAATTCCCTTGAGCTTCTTTCTAAACATTTTTAAATTATTTTAATAATTAGGCTGAGGATCTCCCCAAAAACTTTAACTTTCCATAGTAACAACAATAAAAAAGAATAGTTAATAGAAATGTGTTACAAAAAAATTATTAGTTCCAACAAAAATGTCCTCTCCCCTCTCCTTACCTATAATCAGCCAGAGGACTAGATAATGAAGACCATAGTGGCATAAGTTACTGAGTAAGTGCATTGAAAATTAGAAAATTAAAGCTTCCAGTCATGACATACATTGGACAGTGAAAGTCACTCTATGTATTTAATTAAAACTGTAAATGCATCATGCAAATTATGAAGTATACAATTCAAGACATTTTTATGTAAGTCAGAGGTCATATTTCTTCTAATCTACATTTTCTGACCAGAATGAATTTTGAATAAATGGCAAATCACCTCAATTTTCATGCAACATTAATCCCTTTTCTTTATTATGAAACTTCCTGTATTTATAGTAATTATTTTTCATAAATGCATGTATTAGCCTAATTTTAGATACTCTCCGACAGTCTCTGTCAATTACGGAGCATTCAGTTCATTCATATTTAGTGTAATGACTAAAAGATTTGCTATCAATCTCTTTATTTTTTACATTTTTTGTTTATTTCTTCTTGTGTGTTCTTCCATATTTTTCTGACATCATCAAAAGTTTGATCTTAAGGCTTTTTTTTGTATACTTCCTCTCTGATAAATGGGTACACCTTTTTCTGTTACCTGGAAACAGAATGCCAAGCACTCCTCCATTATTCTTTCTGTATGCTCAATTCTGCTATTCCAAAATCGTCCACATTTTTTTTTTTGGGGGGGGGACTGTTCTCTGTGTGATTGGTATTTCTGTGTTCATCTAACACACAGATTGTCACTTTCGCTCCCCTAAGCTCCTCTATGCCATTGCCATTTTGACATCTGTTGATTGGCAGCTCTGATTTGGGTCACAGAGGCAAGAAATAATGCTACTAGAAACAGGGAAAGCAGTAAGAAGGGTGTGCCTCTCCCTCCCTGACCTGAAACTGCCAAAGGAAGTCATGCTGTAACTCATAGAAGGTGAGGAGAAGTGACAATAGTCTTTATCTCCTTCAGCTCCTGTGGATTGTCAGTAAACCTTCAGGTGCTCTCAGGGAGGATACAAAATCCTCTTTCCTGATGAATAACTTGTCCACTAAAGTTAAGTGACAAAATACATTTCTTTCTCTTACTCTATTTTAAAAAAAGAGTGAAATTTGAAGGAATAAAAAGTAATAAAAAAGTTAATTCAGTTAAAAATTAAGACATGTGGGTAATCCAGTCAGTAAATTTGGAGCTGTTTTAAAAGAAGAAGTCAGGGTGGGTGAGGACATGAACATGTTCTTCACCTCTCACATTTCAGGCATACAGCGGTACCCAAGAGGCAGTGAAGGCATTTACTTGTGCTCCTGGGTTAACAGCAATGACCATCATACATATTTACAGTGCTCTGCCCCCTTAAAAATGCATTTTTGAATGTCTTACTATTTCCTTCATTGGTACAGTGATGTTTTTATTTCTATTTCTAACTCAATTTACATATTCTCAAAGGTTAAATACTTTACCCCTGAAACAGAAGCCAGTAAATGGTTCAGTTAGTATTCAAACAAGATATCTGATTCAAAATCATGGACTCTTTCCAACATATAACGCTCTCAAGAGTGGCAGAGCAGCAGCAGCCGTGTTGAAATCATGAGCAAATTCTTCTCCAAAGAATATTTACTAAATAATCTCACTTAGAAAAAAAATGGCAGCTGGAATAGCTGTGCTGCTAACAAAATCAGTCCCATTATTTACGATGACTACAAGCAAAGTGGATGAATATTAAAATCATTGTTCCCTTGGCTGTTTTGAAAAGTTACAAAGCACATGACCATATTCTAGGATCAACACAGTATATGATGAACAAACTTTCCTCAACATTCAGAAAATAGTCACTACAAATTACTGAACACCCACTACTCTCTAGTCTCTACACTAGAAACTTTCAACATTTCATTCATCCAATAAACACAGTAAAGTTTATCTCAGCCTGCTCATGGGAACCTCAAAGTTCATAGGAGATAAATGATCAGTGCAAGGTCACACGGGCAGAAAGTTGAGATTTGACCCAGGGTTCAACATCACAGCTTTGCTTTCTTTCCTGCTTTCTCACTGCTTCTTTCTCTTGCTTGTGTTTTCTCATTTCTATAGATTTATGTTTCTGAAAATCTCTTTACACACCTTTAATCCCAGTACTCAGGAGGCAGAGGAAGGCAGATCTATGTGAGTTTGAGGCCGGCTGGGTCTATAAAGAGAGTTTCAGCTAAGGTACAATGTCCCACTACCTTTGCTGAGCTGCCATGTTGAGTTGCAGAGCAAGAGGAAGCTCTTAGCCCTTATGTGACTGATGAACTGAGGGGGCTGATACGTGCCGCTCCCCACACTGGAGGAAAAGGATAGAATGGGAGAAAGAGTAGAGAATGGAAGGGGAGGACCGAGAGGGGAGGAGGAAGGGGGCTGTGACCAAGATGTAACCTAAATTAATAAATAGAGTTGTTTCAGGACAGCCAGAACTACATAGAGAATTTTTTTCTTGAAACACACACACACACACACACACACACACACACACACACACACACACA
>CAJQZJ010032348.1:348921-365401 GCA_907164525.1 Lophiomys imhausi | reverse complement strand
CACACACACACACACACACACACACACACACACACACACACACACACGATTTCTGAAATTCTTGATCTTCTGAAATGGAAATGTATATGGAATTATATATATATATATATATATATATATATATGTGTATTTTTCTTTTTGTTTTCTGAATGCACTGTCAAGACTGACTCTACAGGCACCTCAGGGAGTTTTATAGACTCTATAGAAAACTCCTTCATCTCAAGTAGTAGATTCCCTTGCTCCTGAATAACCTGAGACCGAGGCTGCAAAACAGCTAAAGGTAAGGTCTCAGGCTGAGAGAGAGGCTGGGACTGGAGTACAGGTTCGGACTGAGAATGGGGCAGAGAATGGGGCTGGCTCTGGGGAATATTACATATATATTATATAATACATAATATATATTTAATTATATATGTATACATAATTTCATATATATTTCCATTTCAGAAGATCAAGAATTTCAGAAATCATTAACATCATTGAGCATCAGGACCTCACTCTAAATTTACTAATTCTGCTTGCAGGGTCCATTTCATGAGCCTGCTCTTCAGGGGTGGTGATTCTGAGACACTGTTGTATGGGGAATTTCACTCTCTCATGCAGCGTCTGTCATGGTTTTGACATGATGAAATTCTCTTCACACAATTGAAGAATTCTCACTCCAATATTATTCTGGAAATTCAATATACAGGCCTTCCTTTATAAAGTCATTTATGAGATAATTTGTGTACTCTGATTTGATTTGTAAATTTGATATGAGTAGTACCATAGTGTTTCTTTAAGGACACACTAAGAATTTAATTTCTTTAGTACTATTGCAGTTCTTTTTTTGGAGGTGTATTTTGTGGGAACTCATCAGCTGGTAGTATTGATAATCACTTCTAGTGCTAAAATAAGAAAGTCTGTGTCAGTGCAAACCATGGAATCACACATATATTCAGTTTTATGCACAAAGAAACAGATGTCTAGTGAAGTTCCGGTGTTCATCCATGGGCCCATCATTATATGACCACATAATTTTATGCACCTTGGTTTTGTAATCCAGTTATTCACAGAACTTTCTGTTCTATATCCAACTTTTTTCTCAGAGCTGGAGGTAAATTAATAATAATTAAATAAAAAATAGCGGTGATATGTGTGGAGGGCTATCCATGCATGTAGACATCATGTAAACTCAGTCACTCCATGATAACACTGAATGGAAGAGACCACTAACTTCATTCTGATGATGAAGTTGTTGACAAACTTAAGATCAGATTTCTGAATCGAATTCAAAGCCAGGTTGTGTGACGTCATAAGCTGTGCTCCAATCAGGCACATCTGTGTTCCAAGTTATTGGTAACTTCAAAAGCAAATGTAAGATGTGAATTAGAGATGTTGTCTCTGAAATGGTAGAGACTTCAAGAAGGGGATCCACTGAATGTGTGAGCTTTGACAGCATAGCTTGGCTTTCTAAGTTTATCCCTGGGTATAAATAGAATTTCATCAATTAACTCTCCTGCATCTGACAGCTGCAGCAGGAGCACCATGAGGAGGCTTTGCAAGCACAATTTCTGTCTTCTTTCTGGATACTCACAGCACACTACAAACTGAAGTGTGCAGAGGAATTCAGGCAGATTCCACAGACTCCTGGAGCCCATGCCTCTTCCACAAACACGCTTTTTCCTTCATGTAACTCATTTCTGTCACCTCCTCCTCCACAGGGTTGCATACTACAACTGTTGTAAGGAATTTGAACTCCACAGTTTCCATTATGAGGCATAGAATAATGAAAGTATTTATTTGATCATTTAATATATAGATAGAAGAACTCAAACCACAAACTCTAATCTCTGAAGTTAGAGCAATGGATTTGTGTGGTGGGATGGGATACATGGCTTTCTAAATGGGGTCAGGCATTGGTCTTTACCCCACCCCCCCACACATACACACTGGCACTGATATATAAATGACTTTCTACATTCAAAAGCAAAGTTCTTTTCCTTCCAGCCATATTATAAGTACTCAAAACCATGAGTTAAATAATGTTGTGTGAATTAGGTTATGACTAGAATCAAGGGAACCAGTTCAAAGCCAGGAACTAGAATTAAATGACTGAAGACACTTTCTCCAGTAGGTAAACAGACAATGAATACTTTCATGGCAAGTACCCAGGAGTTTCAAGTCAAGACAAGTCCAGTATGCAAGTAATGGAGAACAAAGAGGTACAAGGAGTCAGTGACAAAGGGAACTTAAAGGAAATCAAGAATTGTCCTAAAAAAAAAAAAAAACTGAACACAGTTGCAGATATAAGAGATATCAACAAGCTCGCCAGTACCCAGTACATTGAGTAGAATCCTGCCATTCTCAGTAGATATCAAAGGATCATGAGTACCTATATGTCAGCATCTGTATTTTTATTATCCATCTACTATGAAGTTTTTCTCATTTTTGCATTTTCTCAAAATGTCTGAAGAAAATATAAGTCATCCATTTCTATACTTGCTGAGAAGCTAGACCTCCTTTTAATTACTGCCTAATTGTTCTGTGTGGTTGCATCCATTTTACAACTATTCTGAACCTTCCGTCTCCATGACAGCATGGTGCTGATAGCACCTAGGTAATCAGAGAGAAAGACAGAGAGCCATATAGAATTCAACTGTCTGAGATGGCTGTAAGAGTTTTCTCTTGGCCAGCAACCCAATATCTAATACAGGAGAACCAACACAAAGGCAGCTTTCATCAGTGGGAATGAGCTCAAGTAGGAAGACCCAGCAGTCTTATCACAGTTGGAATTGTGTAGATCACATCCTGAATGTTATTTCCAGTCAAACTGATACATTTTTTAAAGGGTTATTAACAAATTGGTTTTTATTAGATAGTTGAAGGAAGCAACCCTATTTTGCATATCGTTATAGCACACAAGATCCACACTCAGCAAAAGGCTTGTTGAATGCTTGCTGAATGAATGACTGAAGGAGCAATGACAGCACTATGGAACAGTAAGCAACAGCTTGGAAAATAATAAGTGGATAGCAATAAGTTAAACATTTTTTTTCTGAAAGCATCTGTGTTACTCCAGTAAGCCATCAAAACCACTCCTCTGAGCAGATGTGCTAACATCTCTTATTGAAGAGATAAAGGACTCTTAAGTGTGTATGGGGAGCTACTTTCTCTCGGCATGCTGTAAAGATTATTTACCTCTAAGAAAATGCAGGTCTTGTATCTGGCTCTCCAACAATATAAAAAGTCTAGGAACAAAACCAACAGTGCATGCAGAAGCTTTGGTAATGAGATCAGAGTGTCAGGAACATGTTCTAATTGCTGCTCCTGGTTTGTGAGGAAGGAGTCAGCAGTTGCCTCCCAGGGGAATCCCGTCAGATTCAACCATTGCAAAATCAATTGTACTTATCCAGGCTTGTTGGGGAGAACAACAGAACCCAGACGCAGATGAAAGACAATATGGTGGGGAAAAGTTCATAGAAAGCAGAGAAAGTGAACCTGCAAAAAGAGAGTATTCCAGATGTCCAGAGTGTGGAAAGACAGAAACTGGGACAGGAACTGTGGCAGGTGTTATATAAACAAGTTTGGCCTTTTTGTCTAATAAGTACAAGAGGAACATCTTTAGCTTGTGAACATATATTTACTTCCAAGATACCTTGCTGTACTGGGTAGAAATGAACAGGTCCAGGGAAACAACTTGACGTGTGTGTGTGTGTGTGTGTGTGTGTGTGTGTGGTGTGAGGAGGTGAGGAGAGAATGATCTAGGGAAAAGAGATGTGTGATGCCCTAAAGCAGTAATTGTAAATGGGGGAGGATTTGAGAAATGTTACTGAGGTAAACCTGACAGGATTTCTGGGTTACATGAAGGAAGCAGAGCAGAGCGTAGGTAGTGGGGTGGGTGTGGGCAAGGTTGCTGCTGCTTTAGCAAGTGAGCTTTGGGAGAGAACAAAGGACAGTGCTGACTAAGCAGAGTCTCCCCAGGCCCACATGTGACTGGAGACCATGACTTGGAATGTTTATGCTTTGCATGGACAAGCCATTTCGCCTACATCACTTACTTGGTCTAGGAAGAGGTGTTTCCGTAAAGTCACTCCAGAAGGAGTTGGGAAAATGATTTGAAATCATGAGAACAGTGGCTGAATGCTAGCATTTCAACTGAGGAGAGAAGGAAATGAAAATGAAAGAAGCTGCTAAGACAGTGAAGGAGGCAGTGGCAGTGAAAGTCCATCCACCATCGAAGGATGCAGGTAATTGGAAAAAGAGACAAATAGAGTGTGAGATTTTGGGCAGGAGGGGCAACATTTGAATTCAGGATTCCAAGATGCCCTGAAGCTATTCATGATGAGAATACTCATCTAGGTTTACAAATAGAAAGTGAAGCAAAGACAAACTTCATCATAGACTAGGAAGATCAGGAATTGAGTTACAGATGTACCAGGACAGAGGTCATTAAAGTCATCTAAGATGCTGGGAAGACTCCCCACACAAATGTGGAGGAGCAGCAGGCATGGAAATTAGTGGAGGGAGCAGGATGCCATGGAGCTTGGCATGTGAGAGGGCAGAGGCACCATACCATTGGCTAACAACCAAGAAGCATCTTCTAGGGAAGGGGTAGGATTCTAACACCTGCTTCCCAGTCTACAGTTTCCTAGGAACCTTCCATTTAAGATCACTGTGTGCAAAGTGGTAGATCACTTTCTCACTGGAGAAAGTGAGGAGATAGTTAAGATTGAACAGGGAGACCTAGGTGAAGAACAAAACACTCTTCCCCTTGGGGAAGGAAAACGTACTGATGAAAGAAACTGCAAGTTATGACTGATGGTGGGGATTTTGGCCATAAATGGGTTGGTGAAGACCTGGAAGAGGAAACACCAAGCATCAGGTAGTAGAGAATACAAACTACAGTGAATCAATACAGAGCTTTCTAGTGTCGACTTAAAGGAATAATGATAAGAATCTAAGGTACAATTGACTTAGAGTGGATATAACCACTTCCCCCAAAATATTTAGTATGCAAAACTAGCTTGGGGACTGAAAGAATGTGGCAGTGAAAAGCACAGAAGGACAACAGAATGGGGAGCAGTGTTTCCCTTCTTCCAGAGCTGTTTGAAGACAGCTTCTAAATGTGACAGAGAATTTCACATGTGGTCAGGACAGATTTACAATGAGAACAGATGAACTCCACTCACCACAGTGAGAAGGAACACAGTATGTTTTCAATCTCAGCAAATGAATGCAATATCTTTTTTCACAAAGACATGAGCCACATGAAACGTAAATGGGCAACTCCTCAGTCACTGTGCTGTGATCCACAATCAACCAATACCTGCAAGGCAAAGAATCTAGGAGGTGAAGGTGTCATTATCTTAACTGAAATGGAGTACAGTGGGGTGTCAGTGAGAACTGATAAGAACCTGACACTCCCATCCCCCCCAAAAGAAACAAGATGAAGGGAAAAGACAGCATATAAAAATAAGTTTGAAAATTCATAACTGTGGGAATAGCTGACATACACAGTCTATCCACTGGGAACTTCAGCACTATCCTGACAGCACATAGGAGACATTGTAAATTCCAGTTATTGAGAAACTGATTAATGCAGGAATGCTGAGGAATAGGCAAACAAATCATCTGAAGATTGATATGGACACATAGGGCTGAAAGGGCAAAACCAGTGTATTGGTTCCTCAAGTTTGTCACATGTATGCTGCAGATCATGTAGATTTGCCTGCATGTTATCTGGATCTACCTACCTTCTTATGTTGGACACCATTTACACTCAACTTTGGAAGCCTTATAGTATTGGTCATCAGTTATTGTAAAAGGAGAAAAGCTCTGAATGGAGAGATGCAATGGGATTTAAGAGCAAACAAACAAACAAAACAGGTCAAAAAGATGACTCAGTGTGTGCTTGCTGTACAAACATGAGATTCTGAATTTGGATCCTCAGCACCCACTAAAAAAGTCACACTTAAGACATATCCTGTAATCCTAGAACTGCAGTGTTTGAACAAGATTATTCTTATCTTCTCTGCTCAAGGAGCTTATCTCAAATGAAGAGTTTCAGGTTCAGTGAGAGATGTTGTCTCAAAGAAGAAGTTGAGAAGCAACTGAGGAAGATATCCCAATATTAGCTTCTGGCCTCTACATATGTATGGACAGGTAAATGTGTTCACATACGCCATCACAAAGACATTACATCCTCCCACTCACCACACATTAATTAATTAACTAATTAATTAAGTGATCAATTTATATTCTAAGTTATATTCTCTCTTGAGAGGGTCTTGAATTTTAAAGAAACATCTCCATACTGATAAATGATTGTGGTTTAATGCTTCCAAATGAACAAAAGGCTTCCTGAAAATTCACAGTAATCCACCTTGTTCCTTGTTCAACCTACAAAGAGGAATCTACGTCTCTAATGGTTTAATAATTCAGAAGAAAGCTGCAGGAGACATGAGCAGTTACTCTCTCAGGACTCTTTTATGCTTCTGACCTTGTGATTCCCCTGGCAACCATTCTCTTTTTTTCAGTGGTCAAAGACATGGTTCCATATTGTTGTAGACTGATGAGAAACAAAGGTGCATAGCATTTCCTCTTCATGTGTGATTTCCTCACATTAGACCATAGGAAAGGACAAGAAAGCTAAGACTATAATGACAAATGATGAACAGAGAAATGATCTGACATTTAAAGAGGGAAAAGGAAAGGCGAGGAAAACTACATGAGGATGAGAAAACAAACAGGTAACAGTCATGTCAGTTGAACAAAGGGGCAGATCATGGAAAACTAGCAGTGGTGGACAAGACTGAAGTGCATATGGAAGTTACCACATTTTTCTCGTTGAGCTCATAATACATATATTTCCAAAAGAGAGTTAGTAAATCAATAATAAACTGGGCATGGTGGAACGTGCCTGAAATCCCAGCCCTTGGCAGAAGAATTAGAAGATCATCATCCTCAGCTGCATAGCAAACCTTGAGACCAGACAGAATTACAGAAATAAAAATTACAACAAAAAATAGAAGCACTTGGTAGGAACTCAATGAAAGGCCCAAGGGAGAAGGAGTCCCCAGAACAAAGCAAATGAAACAAACAACCAATCAACATTAACAACAAAAAATTGGAAAAATTGTTTCAGAAATGTAAAGTAGAAAACATCGGAAAGTGAAGTCAAAACCGGGATGATTTTGAACTTCCCAAAGTGGAAGGAATAATGGCAGAGGGAGGCTGAGTGAGAAAGGGGAAAGGGGAAGAGTGAGGGAAGAAAGGGTAGAGTGAGGAGGGTGAAGGAACCATAGACTGAGAGAGGGAAGGAAACACTCAAGTGGCAATCTCTCCTAGTCCTGAACTGTAAAAGAAATCAAGATTTTGTATCTGTGTATGATTAACAAATCACACTCCCTCACACAGAAAGACAGACAGACAGACAGACACACACACACACTAGAGAGAGAGAGAGCTCACATTACACAGTAAACAGCACTTTCAATGATTGTTTATGAACACACACAATTTTACCTTGTAATATTAAAAATGGGAAAATGATAAAATATGAACATTTAAGGAGAAAGAGGCCAATTAAATAAAACCATCATAAATACACTTTAAAGTAGAATGTGGAGATTAAAAAAACAGAAATATATTGTGAGGACACAATATATACCAAAACCATTTAGAGATAAGAGAAAGAGAGTAGTGAAAAAAAATAAAATCTTTAACTGAATTGATATGTAATGTATCTTCAGAGTCTATATCATGAGGTTATCTTATAGATAAGATGGGATCCTTTAATTAAATAGAAAAAGCCTCTTCAAAGAAGGCCAAGTCAGGCCCACGGAGACTCAATGCTTCTCTGGAGAGATAGTTACCATGAAAACAGGAGATAGAAATTGCTCCATTAGGGCCAAGATCCAAAAGCAGCAGTTCAGAGGATGTTTATAAGAGAGGCCAGAAATGCTAGTGAAAGTCCTGGACCCACTTCTTTGTCTGACAAGTGAACACCTTTCCCTAAAGGCTGTATATGACTACAGGGCTGAAACAGAGGGGAGATACCTGGAAACACTGGGTGAGCAAACTGGGCTGGACAGTTTTACCCCCTTCAACACCTCACTTTCTGGCATAAGTCCTGTAAAAGGTCCCCAGACTACTAGCTCAGTGGTGGTATCCTTTTCCTTGGGAATCCCTCCATATGAACTCTGCATTCTCCTCTCTCTCTCTCTCTCTCTCTCTCTCTCTCTCTCTCTTCCCCCCTCCCTCTGTTCCTCCCTCTCTCTCTTTCCCCCCTCTCTCTTTCTCTCTAACTCCTATGTATGAATCTATAGTAACTTATCTCTTAAACTCATCTTCTGATATCCATGAATTTCATTCTTGAAACTCATTAGACAAGAACTCCAAAGCCACTAAGGCCTTACCTCCTTTGTTCTCATACTATGGTATATGAAACAAGGATCAAATGTGCTCAATTTTGTCTTTATTTTCCCAAGATGAAATTTGATTTCAAAATTGTGCATCTCTTTCTGCAAATGAGGCAATAACAAAGTCAGACCACATTTAATTTATGTGAGCCACAGTTTATCAAGGTCCTAATGTGGGAGTCAAAACAATAATTTTAACTTTAATAGAGTAGAAGTGTTGGAAAGTATTCACTCAAAGACAGGCAGAGTTCTGAAGCAGTGAGCAGGATAGTCATGAGATCTGAAAGCAGGGCCCACACCAGCAGATTTTCTCACCCACTGACCTGTTACTTCAACATCAATGAACAAGTATGTACAAGAAGAAGCCTAGGAAGGATGAGAAATAATATATAAAAACTAATTCTTTTCTTTTTCTTTTTCTATTGAAAATAAGTTCTTCTCTCATAAATACATCCTGACTACAGTTTCGTCTCCCTCCATTTCTCTCATCTCCCCCACACCTCATTTCTTTCCCAGATCTACTCTTCTTCAGAAAAGAGCAGGCTTCCAAGAGATAACAGTCAAACTGGACAAAACAGGATACAATTAGACAAGGCAAAAGCCCTCACAGTGAGACTGGACAGGGCAACCCAATAGGAGGAAAAGAGTCTCAAGAGCAGGCAAAAAAGTCAGAGGCACACACTCCCACTGTTAGGAGTCCCACAAAAGCATCAAGCTATTAGCCATAACATATATGCAGAGGAGTTGATGTAGAGCCACCATTCAGGTCCCATGGCTGCCGCTTCAGTCTCTGGGAGCCCGTGTGAGCCCTGCTTAGTTGATTCAATGGGCCATGCTCTCCTGCCATCCTCCATCCTCTCTGACTCCTACAATCTTTCCTCCCCCTTTTGGGCAGGTTCCCTGATCTCTGAGGAAAGAGGCCCAATGCTGAGGACAATGTCCAAACAGCTCATTGAACTTAGAAAGGTCAGGGTGTTGCCTGCATTGAGCCTTCACACCTAAGTTCTAGCCTTGGTGAGAGAAGATACCCTGCAGAAGATACAAAAAGAGAAACTTGGACACCAACCCAACCACAATGCCCACTACCTACAATCTAGCTTGCCTCCAATATGTGCTGGGAAATGGTAGCTCAGAATTTTTTGGGAGTGGCCATCCAATGTTTGGTTTAACTTGAGGCTCAGAGCCCACACCATGAGGACAGCCCATGCCCTATACTGCCTGGATTTCTAGGAACTGGAGCTTGGGTAGTCTAGGTACCTAGGGTAGAACCAAACATAAGTCCCAAAAAAAAGGAAATGAAGTGATTCCTAATAATATTCTGCTCTAGCAATAGATCACAGTTGTCCAATCATCATCAGAGAGGCTTCCTCCAGCAGTAGATGGGAGCAGGTGTACAGACCACAGTCAAACATATGTGAAGAGAGAGAATCTAAATTGGAGGGCTCCTATTTTTAAATGGGATTCTCCAAAAATCATTTCAGACTGTCTGAAGAAAAGGAAGAAGAGAAGAATAGGTGAGATTTTAATTACTTGCTTTTATCTGCTGATTTTGTTTTTATCAGATTCTCTGGTTTTCTGTCCCATTGGGCCAAAATCACTGAGGAGAAACAGGGTAACCTAGACAGGACAGAATGTCTGCCACAAAGATGATGATAAGCAATTTCCCTGTCAGCCTTCCTTGCAGAATCCCTGAGACCTTTCCTTATTTCCACCAACATACCCTGTCTTGCATTAGCCATTTGAGCAAGAGCTGCAGCTAGCTGACATACGTAGGCTTAGTTAATATTCTAATTGAGAGATTATGCGATACCCCAGTTTCCCTATACAGAAAAAATATATTCTTGTCCTAACCAATGTCCATATTATAAGATGGGACTGATATGCTCAAATTATGGATCACTTCGTGCCTATCAGTCAGTTCAAGGGAAGCAAATTAGTCACTCATTATTGTCTTAGCAATTGAAACTGACTAGACTTTACTCAATCCACTATTCAGTATATTACCCTGATGGTCTAAATGCACAGTTTTAGTGAGTTAATTTCCTCCAACCTGAGACTCATGACTCAAGACTGCACTTCCTGAATTTAAGCTAGTTTTTTAAATTTACCATTTTTTCTCTTAAACTTCTAAAATGAGCCCTGCCATAGCTGTACCTCTCTTTTGTTAAATATATAGCTTGTCTTCAAAAGCATATTTTTTTCTCAAGAAAGATATCAGCATGGTAGTAAAAGATTGTACATTAACTATTGCTGTTGGAAATTCCAAAAGGTCTGTAAGTCAAAGTCTATATATGTGGGAATCTTGGTTAGCATTTCAATACTTCCCTCAGGACCCCAGAGGGGGTCAGATCACAGTTCTTTCTGTGCCCAAAAGAAATCAGAAGTTATGAAAAGGAACCAATACCCTACTTTAAAAAAACAATCATTCAAAGACTCTCTTGAAAAGCCCTTTTCATTAGAATACATACATTTGTATGTAATTTGCATGATATTCACTTTTCACCCTTCAGTAAAGTATATTGGATCAGTATTTGTATTTTGTATTTGAGGAAGTCATGGCTTAAAAAACCCCATCGTATTCTGAACTATTCAATATACCAACAATTTTGAAGTTGTATCAGGAAATATATTCCTTTTCTCTTACATAACTGCCACATTGTTTTAAAGGGGCTTTTTCTAACCCTCTCCATGGATTTCTCCAGGGGCAGGTCATGATTCTTCTATACATTGATCCAAAGTGAGAGGGGTGAAATATACTTTAGGTAGCAGGTCATGTGAACATCCCATAGTAACCCACAATGAGTCTAGCTCTTCCTTTCTGAAATGAGCAGACTGAAGTGTCTTTCCCTACAATATGCAATAATGAATGTAAACCATAATTGTTTTTCTTTCAGATATTCTCTTTCTTCAGATGCTGCTTTATGAATCCTTGCAATCAACTGGAAAGTGGTTAAGTCTGAAGTTTGCCACTTCAGTGATTGCATAATCAATTGAGAAACATTGCATAAACTAGGAAAGGAAGCTAACAACTGGAACAATAATGGCATGAAGTAAAGGGTAGCAGAGGTGAGAAACTGCATGTGTATTTTTGGAATCCTAGAATCCTAATACAAAGCAGTAGATTGAGTTAGGCAAGTGAGGAAAGGAGGGGAAGTTGGATTTCACCTGTCACATTTGTGGATCTTTCAAAATAAGTACAGGCATTTAATTCAGAGTGTGAAAGTGATATTTGATGAATGGCCAGCAGTAGCATAGTGAATTACCAGTGTCAACCAGTATCATTATGGCATTGGGACATAATCTTGGGAAGCAATCCTGATGTGTGGGTCAGTCAGGTTCATTTCCTACATGGAAACAGAAATGCATTCCATTGTAATAGAAAAAGAAAGACATGAAGAGTCAGAATCTTAAGCTTTGCTACTTACATATTTATATTATCTCTACACTTCCACTTTGTTGTCCTGAGAAGAGAACACCCTCTTCAGAGCATTGTGTGACAATGAAATATTACAAAATTGAGAAGCACCAGCAGACACTAAGGTGTTTAGTCAAGTGACCTTGTAGATCCCAAATCTTCGGAGGGAGAGAGAGTTTAGCTCCATGTGCCCAGGAAATCTTCTGAGAAGATATATCTCCATAACAACCATAGAATGTGTTTTCAAGACTTCCAGAAACAAACCTTGCTTTTGCAAGGTCTATAAAGAGCTTCGGAAAGTGTATTCCCTTCAATAACTTCTTCCAATTGAGATCTGAGATTCCACTACCCTGAATAATGAATAGGTTAATCTATAATTTGCTTTATTATCCTAAGTTTTCAAGCAGAAATATGTCAGCCACAAAGATAATGTTTGAACACATTTGTCATGAATATTAATAGAATAAGCTGCTTTACATTATTGACACATTTAAGTAGATACCGAATGCTCATTGAACCATATATTTGTCAAAGATGAGCATAAATACATGATTTATTAATTTATTTTCTGTGTAGTATATATAAAAACTATTTTCTGCAGGGTTTGGTGCTGCACGTCTTTAATGCCAGCACTCTGGAAGCGGAGGCAGGCGGATCTCTGAGTTCAAGGCCAGCCTGGTCTACAAAGTGAGTTCCAGGACAGCCAGGGATACACAGAGAAACCTTGTCTCAAAAAAACAAAACCAAAAAGAAAACACACACACACACACACACACACACAGAGAGAGAGAGAGAGAGAGAGAGAGAGAGAGAGAGAGAGAAAGAGAAAGAGAAAAAAAACATTTTTCACTGGAAGTCTTGGGTTTTCCCCATCATTTCTCATCTATGTAAGGAACTAAACAGTTCTACTAACACAGCAACATTTATTATTATAAATCTGACAGTAAGCTATAAAGATTATCTCACTTCACAGTCCCCCAGGACAGGTAAAATTACCACCTCATTTCATGAAGATGATACTAAAACATCAATAATTTAATTTTGTTAAGTAGCATTACATTTACTTAAAGTTAACTAGCATCTTAGTAGTAGTGATGATGCTTAACTGTGGGCTTTAGTTATCATTCCATGATAAATTTCCATGGTGCAGCAAAACCATTACCATCTAATAAGCTGAACAAGAATCAGAAATTCTGGACCCCAAGGTGGCTCTGCTCCCCAGTGGAGAAGTGGTGAACTTTTACACACATGGACAAGTGGAGAGTAATGATTCTAAGAAGGATGATAAGTTCTGTGGAAGGAATGGACTAAAAAGGAGGGTCAGAGTTGGCTTAGGACAGGGGTGAGACTTTTAATCTCTATTCATCTTAGAATCTGATTTTTTTTTCTTCTGTGATACACACTCTTGGGCATAGTTGAAAATTAGTGAGCAGCATTTGTACTTTTTCTTTTCACTGATGTGAATATAATAAATTACAAGTAACTATAATTAAAGTTACAGAAATCCACCACCAATAACACTGTAGATAGCAAGTGATTATGTGATTACCACCCCCAAATGATACATTATATCACAAAACAATGTCTACACCAAAGGCGTAGGAAATATCAGGGAAGAGAGGATCAAAAGATTATAAGAGTCAGAAGAATAAGAAGTCTACAGGAGATTGCATCTCCTAGAAATGACAGGGAAACTACATACATGAAATCTCAACAACATGGCTGCCTAAACAAGATGTGAACAAGGACAACACTAATAGACATGTTAACATTGAAGGGGAACTCTCATGTGATCCCACTCCTAGACTAATTACTATAGGCAGCTAAGGAATGTTGAGAGTGGGATACATAGTTTTCCCTAAGGAAGAACCCACTAATTGCTTATCCAATACCAATTCATGAGTTGTTTCACATGAAATCATACACAAACATACACATGGGAAGAGAGAGAGAGAGAGAGAGAGAGACATATAATCATATAGAGATTGAGCAGTTTATATCTATAAATTTAAGAGTATATATGTGACAACTGAAGAAAAAGGAGCCATGAGTGAGAAAGAGAAAAGGGGATAATATACTACATGGTGTTGTTGAAGGGAGAAATATAAAGGAAAACTGATGTAATTATACTTTAAGTTGAAAAAATTTTAAATTCAAATGTTTCTAAATTATCAAAGGGCCCATTCACTTAGTTTTATTCTTCCAATATTATTGTAAATATATCACTTGAGAAATTCATCAAAGTTAAGGCAACCACAACAGGCAATCTGCAATAACTGTTTTAGGTATTCAACATTTGTTGAAACAACTATACATGAAGAACAGACAAAAATCAAACTCTATTTGTTAATATTGAAAAGTAAGTTTTTAAGTAAATGTAGCTTGCTTCAAGAAAAGCATAACATCATTAAAAAAGAAGTTACAAACTTTAAGTCTTGATTTTTAATTGACTGTGAATTTTTATGGTGTCAAACCATTCCTAAAACCTCAAGAGATCTGTAGAATATAGCATTCAAAGACGTTCTCTTAACTAAAGATTTTTCAATATTGAGAGATGTCAGCTCCTGACAGCACCCCCCATTCTACTCCAAGTAGATGATGAGCATCGGATAATCTCCACTTAGAGATGGCTGCATTAGTGGCAAGAGAAAGCCCTTGCTTCACCTGAAACAGAATGCTTCCTAAGAGGACAGAACTTGGAAGAAGGCAAGTCGACAGCCTACCTCTGCCAAGACAGGGTAGGCAAGTCCTTCATAATTCCTACTTTACAATTAATGTCTGTCAGAGATACTGGGCCAAAAGGCTGAAGATAGATGCTCCAATGTTATAGAGAGAAATTGGGGACTGTCCTGGCAGCCAGTTGTCTGTTATTTCTAAGTTTTAGAAGCTGCTTGCTCTGTTCTTCCTGTTTATTCAGATATATTTATCCTTCTCAGGTCTGTGATGTAATTGAAGAGTAGATAGTTATAGTCTTACAGTTAAGTTTTAAAGTTTAGGAATTAAAATGATGTTCTAGGTCTAAGAAGATATTTTTAAGTTAGTAATGCAAGTTAGTCTGGAAACTGAGATAGATATAGAACTTTAAACTCATTGAGATAGATAATAGAATATTAGTATCAGCTGCCAAACACATACGGACTGGACATTGGGAAACTGTGTTATACCTTACAATTTTCATAATTGTTGCTTAATTGTTCTTATTGTTTTGTATTGTGTTTATTGTTATAAGAAAAAGAGCCTTTTATTGGACTAAAAGGGGGAACCATTGGGGAGGAAAAGATACACCTTAAATTTTTTTAAAAAGTGGATAGGAGGGTGAGGGGGAATAGGATGGGGGGTTGGACAAGAAGAGGGCAGAGGGAGGAGAATGTGATTGAGATCTAATTAAAGAAATAAATAAATGTTGAGAAAAAAAAGAGAAAAAAAATACCTGAGTAATATATAGCTGTTGAAACCTGTGTTTTAATCACATTCTTATTGAAGTGACAAAATTGTACAGTCAAAGATATTTTATGACAAAAATGAGAAATAACCATTATCCATTGTTTTAACTTTATATTTTGGAAGGTATTGTTCATAGGGATAACTATGTTAATATGATTATAACATGTTTGAAAATTTGGAAAATTGTTGTGGTTGACCTTTTGACCATTTTTTGGAATCTCCTGTAATCAGACTCCATAGAACATTTTTTAATCTACATTGAAAGACTACATTGTATAAAAATATCTAAAGAAGAAATAATACCTACCATAAATGGTATATAAAAAGAAAAAGTGAATCATAAGGTCCTTGAAAAGACAATTTACTAAACAAAGGTATTTCATTACCATTAAGTTATAATTAGCCACCAAGTACTTTTGCAATCAAACAAAACTATTCCACTCACATGTTTCTTCCTTTAAACCTGTATGTTCAGAAAGACATCACCTGAGTATTTATATAAATTAGAGTCCATTCAGCATGGAGCTGAAGAACATGGCTGTGAGTCCCAGGCCCAAAGGGAAATAGTTATATGACTTTGGGTGAATTACTTACTACACTTTCCAATCCTGTACTCACCAGTATGAATGGCCAACAATAATGACATCATATTTATAGAGTAATAAACCTACAAAATACTTAGACAAGTCCTAAATATGCAAGTAATCCATTATAAATATGTGTGTTGTAGATTTTAGTATATGAGTAAGATGTTATCAATTATCAACATACATTTTACATATATATATATTATATATTAGGTATATTCATCTATGCCCATAGATATATGAAGGGATGGAATATTAATGCTCATCCATTACTAAAATCTAGTTCTCAGTTGGTTGAGGTAAAAAAAAACTATGATATGTAACTTAGAATCAAACTCTGGATTTTTTTTTTCCCATAAAAAAGGGCTGTTGGAATGTAAATAACTAGAAATAGATAAAGGTTTCACTAGGAGTGACAGAAACAGCACTAAATCTGCTCTACTGTGCAGAAACAGAAATAGACTATTGTGACAACTAAATTATGAAGTGATGAGTAAACTTAAAACACATCATTTTGAATGAAAATCAAGTGACTTTTTGAATGACTTAATTTGAATCAAAGTTTATCCCCCATCGTTCTCTCTTCACACACACACACACACACACACACACACACACACACACACACACAC
>CAJQZJ010032348.1:235939-347515 GCA_907164525.1 Lophiomys imhausi | reverse complement strand
GACTGGGGAGGTCTGTAACCCAGCACTGGGTCAGAGACTGGGGAGGTCTGTAACCCAGCACTGGGTCAGGGACTGGGGAGGTCTGTAACCCAGCATTGGGTCAGGGACTGGGGAGGTCTGCATTCCCTAAAGTCAGGAGGGATGAGACTTCTGGGAGAGGCAAAGTGGGGACACTTTCAGTTCATGTTAAAATTTATTCTAGATCTAAAATACAGAGTTAGGGTTGAATGCAGAAACAGTAATACTGAGTGAATACAGGAAAGCACATTGAACAGGTACTTCTTAATGCCCCCAGCATCAGCTCAAGTGAAAGCCAAGGATATTTTAAATGAACACCTGTGGGTTGAATGATGGTTTCTTTTGTTATCTCAGGATGAACCATGTTAGACAATCAAAGAGCTCACGCTTCTGAATCCACATTCATCTGCTATGGAAAGAATAGAAACAGGATTCAAAATTTTTATAGTCATCTAACATATTCTTAAATGAAAGACAGATAAAGACAAAAAATTGTGCATTGGCTCAGTAAATAATGAGTTTGATAAAGTAAGTGTTAAAATTATTTGCAAGAAGTTGAAATAAAAATAAAGGCCTTAGAAATAGATCCTCTCATATAAAGACTTGTAATCTCAGAATTTATGGGACAAGGACCAGTAAGTGGTGTCACCCTACAAAATAACTAACTGAAAATACTCTAATCAAACAAAGTGTGTTCACACATGAATAACAAAATGAAAGACATAGCAGAAAAAAATGAACTAAATTACCACATTATATTAACAAAGATCTGAAATTAGTTGTGAAACAAATAAAAATTAAATTTATAAAACAGCTCATCCAAGGATAATTTTCATAACTATCAGAAAACAAAAATGGTGAAATAGAGGTCTTTGTTGTAAAATTAGGAACAAAATTTTTAAGTAGTAAATACTCTCCATGAGTTTGAGAAAGAGAGTCAGATGGTGGAGAAGAAATGGATCATAAATACAAAATGAACGTATAAAATGAAATGAGAAATAAACAAAGATTGGGGGAAGAAGAGGATGCACAGGAAATTAAAAATAGGGAAAAGAATATAAATCAAAATATATTGTATATAATTTTAAAAAGTATTTTACACATCAATCAGACAAGCTAAAAGGAGAGACATGGCAGGTAATAAGATTGCTGCTGGGTATAAATTGGTATTATGAGGAATGTGAACAGGATAAGAGCAGTAGTAGTAATTAATTATGTGCAAAATTCAAAATATATTTTAAAGGATATAATTTGATTATATTTTGACCCCAATGCAATAGGCATTAGAAATGAGAATACAACTAGAAATCAGGAGGATTTCAAAAAGAAAAATGGAAAAATAAATGAATAATATAATGATTTAGGAATAAAACTAAAATATGCACATTTGTCTGCCTTTGCACATGTGTGTATAGGTATGCACACAACTTTGCCCCCATCAACAAAGAAAACAATTTTCAATGGTTCATGTACTAAAAACTTGAGAGATTTCCAATAAAAAGACATTTTAAAGCTAAATTCTTTGTGAACAATGCAATAAAATTAAAAACATATGCATATGTGTGAGAAAAAATTTTAAAAAGTATTTAAAGTAATAAAATCCCAGAATTTTAGATTTTAAAGTTTAAATAATTTTCCAAAATAAAACCCTATTATAATTTACAAAAGCACTCTTATTTTGGATGAATATTTGATTTTGTTGTTATTATACCATATAATTACAAGCATATTATATTATTAATTTCACAAATAACTATAAGGTAAATATAGCTAGGTAAATCTTCCTCAATATCATCTGTTTCACTTCAATCAAGTGGTTTAATTAACTGCTCTGTATTTTAAATAAAACCAGAGACTATAAAAAACTAATTATAGCTGTAATGTTTTAAATAGCACACAAAAAGAATAAAAAACAAAGAAAACAGAAGGAAGAGGAAGTGGAGAAGGAAGAACAACAGGGAGATAGATAGAGAGAGGGAGGAGATGGAGGGGTAAAGAGAGAGAAAGAGAGAAGGGGGTCACCAACTGAAGAAATTACATTAAGAAGAGAAATAAAAATCTCTGGGGCATTATAAAAATAAATGCAAAGTAATATTTTTATAATTTTATATCAAAAGCAAAATGATTACAAATGTTCAAATTCACAAACGTTATCAATAATGGATGAGTAAAACAGTTAAAATGAGAGGAAAAAATTAGCCAATTTGGGAAATAATTTGTATAATTATGTGATAAAAGTGTGTTTTCATTACATTGAAAATTAAGATGAAATCTATAATTTCCCAAAATATGTATAAAATATGAATTTTCAAATTATTTAGGAATGCACTATAAAGATTAATTTTTTTTCTTTTCATGTACATATGTGTAGATATATGTATGTAGGCTCACATGTGTGTACAGGTCCATGAACACATCCAAGTGTGGGGATGTGCAAGCCAGAGACTGGCATCTCTAATCATCCTTGATCATTCTTCAATCTTATTCTTTGAGGCTGAGTCTCTCAGACCAATAGATGTTTGATAAGACTTTCTCACCAGCCAGTTTGCCCCAGGGATCTCTGTATCTGCCTTATGATGTGAAGTCAGGAGGACTCACCACATTTACCTAGCTCTCATGTGGGTCTTGGGTACCAAAACCCAGGTTCTCATGTTTCTATAGCCAGTGCTTTAAACACAAAGCAATCTTCCCAGTATACTACTTAAATTTTTATAGGTAATAGTTGCTGCTTTCTTACAAAAATATTTACAGGTAGAGCCATGAAATATTTAATGCAGCGATCATTTGCATTCTATATAAACTCTCTAAAGATATGTTATATGATTAATTTCATATGCCAAACAAGACTTTTCCATTAATATGAGCCAATATTACACAAAATCTATCTTAATTTGTGCATGAAGCTTTAGTGAAATAGCAGCAAATGGAGTTCAACAGTTTATTAAAAGTAACAACATGTTGTATATGATCTTAAGCAATTGAATTTTATGTAATGTTTTATTATTACTGTATTGAGATACATCATGTCTATGTTTTTTTGTTGGGGTTGTTATGTGGTGCCATTTTGATAAAACACTGTAGTAACATTGTTATGATGTTACTTTTAATAAACTGTTGAACTCCATTTGCTGCTATTTCACTAAAGCTTCAGGTATGTCATTTTTTTAGTTTTGGAAGCTGCAGGCCCTGCACTTCCTATATAATCAGATATATTTATCCCTCTCAGGTCTCTGAGGTGGTTGAAGAATAGATAGCTAGAGTCTCATAGTTAAATTTTGAGTTGTTTAGGAATCAAGAGGGTGTTCTGGATCTAAGAAGATATTTTTAAAATTATGAGGCAAGTTAGTATGAAAGCTGAGTTAGATATAGAACTTTAAATTCATGGAGATTGTTAGATAGTAGAATGTTAAAGTCAGGTGCCAATTACATATGGACTGGACATTGGGAATGTATGCAAAGCCATATAACTCTTATAATTGTGGCCTATTTATTTCTGTTGTTTTGTATTGTATTTATATTTATAAGAAAAAGAACCATTTTTTGAACTGAAAGGGAGAGCTGTTGGGGGGGAAAAAAGAAATACCTTAAACTAAAAAAAAAAAAAAAAAAAAAAAAAAGGAAGGGAAGAGGATGGGGGGGTTGAGGGGGAGGAGGGTGGAAGGGTGGGACTGGAGGGGGGAGTAGGGAGGGGATTGTGATTGAGATGTAACTTGAAGAAATAAAAAATAAATTATGAAAAAAAAACCTTCAAAAAAAAAAGATCATATACAACACCTACCTTCAACAAAAACCCTATTCCATGTTACTATTGAGAGAAAAGTGGAATTCTTATGAAACTTCGTCAGGATGTCTGTTTCGATCTTACTAAATATTACAGTATTTCCCCCTCATTTACAGTTTCAATTTTTAAAACCACCACATTCTGAAAATATTAAATGGAAAATTCTAAAAATAATTTGCAATTTTTAAGTAAGATTTTTATTTTTGTCTGGCACAATGCTATACTTATTCTATCTTAGTTTTTGTTGCGGATCAATGACTATAGCTAATTTGTAGACTGGATTTTGTAACTGGTATTCATAAATAGGAAAATAGTGTTTGGTATTATCTGGGTTTTTAAGAATCTTTGGACTGTGTTTGGCACAAAGAAGAGGGAACTACTGTATTGTAAAGCATCCAGAAAAAGCATTCTAAAATATGCTGAAATGTAAAAATTCATTATGAAACAAATTCATTTTTCAATTAATAGAGAATTACATGGTGCTACATTATCTTTGGATATTCAATAACTTTAAATTTTAGAAAAAAATGGTTTCTTTAAGTACCAGATTCATCCATTGATAGGAATTATTTCAGAAATAATTAAAATTCACGATTGAGATTCTAATTATACTTTTCTCAGGTTTAATTGGCTTTTGAAAAGATCAACATTTTATACTTACTTGTGTCCGAATAGAGTATTCTGTGACAATAAGTTTACCAACTCCACCAAATAGCATATATTTTAATTCAGAAATGTGATGTTTGTCTCCGTTTCTGAAAGATGAAGGGTAAGGTTCCCTAGTGGAAGAGATTTGCATAATGCTATGTAAGACTCCAGTTTAGTTCCTGGAAGATGGAGTTAGAAGTTCCGCTGCTTGTGAACAGCTCAACAGCATGGAGTCCTCCAGGTTGGTGTATCTCTAACCGTGACCCACCTGGAGATCCATGGTGTCGAACAATGAACTTTCCAAATCAGCCAGGCTTCCATACAGTGTAGGGAGTTCCTCTTCACCAGCAGTGCTTGAAGAATCTGCAACCTGCACCTACGGAGGCCCAACCAGTTCCCATCCTTTGCCTCTTTTATCATCATATTCCATTTCCAGAATATTGTCCAAGCTTCTGGCCATTATGCATATTTTCAATATTCTAGAACAATAAGCCCAGGCTTGCATAGTTTTGCTTTAATAAAGAAAAATGACCAAGGTAATAAGCAAACATTTGCAAGTAGTGTCTGTCATATCATAAAATTCTTGATAGTACCAAATTTTATTCTGTATAGCTGTTATGCACCAAATATATTAAACTGCTTACAAATAGTTCCAAGTTGTTGTGAAATTTCAAATTTCAGTGTCTACTCATCTGATTGCTGTTATGTATATCCGCACAGTTGAGCAGGTTGTCTTACTAGCACTCAGTTGAAAAGATGACCTGGACTTGTGGTCTCACTCTCTTGTAATTACCTTCTTGATTATGTCCTGCCCTTTACATTCCAGGTTGTCCTAAACACCACCCCAAATCTATGAAACTCAATTTTGGTGTTTCCAACTGGTACTACTAGGCAATGCATTTGGTGGGTCTTCCAGGTCTTCTGCTGTAGCCTTCAGTGCCCTGCATTTGCATTTTCTCAAAATACAGCCAAAGTCCCTTGGCTAGACTAAGGCTTAAGGGGAAAAAAGGTACCTGTTCTGAGTTAGTAAGATCTAGCAAAGATTGTTTATTACCCATAATCCTCTTGGGCCTGATGTTTAAATGCACATAATTATAACAATAAAAAGGTATTTGGATGTTTCTAAAGATAACACTTAAAAGAAAATGAAATATGAAAGCAGGGACAGGGTGACAGGATACGTGAGATTGGCAAGTTGTTGTTCTTTGTGTCCCAATGCCACGGCTTATTTGAGCAGCAACTGGTCTGCTTGATTCACTGTAGTACAGACCACACATGAAAAGTGCTAAATAACTACGTACAGCATGTACAAAGGCATTATTTGCTTCTCTTTGAACAGTATTTAATGGGTCTGTGTTCAAAGCCATGGTGATATGGGAAACCTGTCCTCAAGGTTCTGTGAGTCTGAATGGTTCAGTCTACTTCCATCTGGAATGCAGATGCAAACCCACAACATCGTCTCTGTTGTAAGAACCCAGAGGACAAGACGCAGTACTGTTAAAGTCATTCAGATCTTCTTGCTTATAAAAAAAACAAACAACAACAACAACAACAAAAAAAAACCTTAAAGCAGGGTCTCCCTATTCAGTCCAGAATCTTCTGCCTCAGTACTGACACTACAGATGTGTGCCATGATATTCAGCTATGTCTATCTCTTCAAAGAGGGATTTTCAGTTCTTCTCTTTTCGAGGGCACTGGGGTATTGAGTCACACTGTCAGCTATAAAAAACAATCCATTAGCTTGTGAAAGAAACACTTAAATACACTGTTCTTGAGAATGTTAATCTTGTTTTTGAAAATTACACATATTATACATAAACAAGGCATATTGTATCTATGTAATTTATGAATGATGATCCATATACTAATCAAGATTGAAGATGTTATAATGAGGAATAGTTTGCTCTCCTGGTGTGCATGATGCCTGGGATCGATCCCCAAGATAACAAAACAAAAGAAAAAAAAACCAAAACAATACAATACAAGATATTGTTGTGCTGAGGTGGTCTGCATCTGACATTCTCCACAGATCTTTTACCCCGCATCATTCAGATAGTTCATGGGTTCCTGGTGACGTCATATGGCAGTTGCTATTGCTCAGAGTTCAGTAACTTTTACACAAATTTATGAGAGCTACTCTTACCACCTCTAATGACAACTAGAAATGCCAGAGGAATTTATCACTGTAGGAACAAATTCTTTCAAATAATAGTTATTTCTACATTTGTCAAGGTAATTATGAAGCTAGTGATATTTAAACCATTTTGTTAGAGTTTCTCCTGTGCTTAAGCTCTGCCATTCTCTAAGGTTCCCAGATTTCATACAAATCCCATTCCCAGATGCCTCCCTTTTCCTATTTTATGTTCTCTCTTCCTTACATGGCTCCTAACACTTCCCAAATGATCTTGCTTCTAGGGAAGCCAATGTAGAGGTGTGAACTAAAAGTCATTCACATGTTGCTGCCTCAAATATCATCCCTATTTTGCCACTTTTTGGACATAATCACTTACTAAACCTCAGTCCAGCCATATTCTTCCTTATGGCTCAGTGTGGCTACATTCTGGGTCAATAGCAGGACACCATTGTACTAGAAAGTTCTTCAAGGGTCCGTGTTTCCTTAGCATCTCCATTGCCTATGTTGGACTACTGGCCAGATCCAAGTCAGGGGTAGGGAAAGTCCTACTGGAATGCACCCTTCCTGGTGTTTTGGTGCAGCTGTTGCTGTTCTGTTAACTCATGTAGACATAATGATGTTTGGTAGTAGTCTGTGTTTGTCTGTGTTTATTTCAATAGGCTTCAAAGACTCCTGGGAAGCTAAACTGAAAAAATAATGGCAATAATACAAACTCAGCACTGTGGTTAGAGAATATTATTCTTCATCAGATAATTTTTCAGAATTTATTTGATGCAAGAATTTCCCAGAGGGATTCACATGAGCACTAGCCTTTTCAGCTACAAAATGCACCCACGTCTAAAACTCATTGCCTAATCCAAAAAGTTTTCTATTTTTCAGCCCATATATTAAAGATATTTCTAAAGAAAAACCCTGATTTCTTAAAAGTAGGATGTTGACAAGAAATCAAGAACTAAGTGAAAAGACAGAAACTAAGAATTATAGTCATAGAGGAAAGAGAAGAATCCCGACTCCAAAGTCCAGGAAACATCTTTAACAAAAATCATAGAAGAAAACTTCCCAAACTTAAAGAAAGAGATGTCAATGAAATTCCAAGAAGCTTGCATACCACCAAACAGATTAGATCAGAAAAGAAACTCCTCCCACCACATAATAATTGAAACTCCAAATGTACAGAACAAAGAAAGAATATTAAAAGCTGTAAAAGAAAAAGGTCAAGTAACATATAATGGCAGACCCATCAGAATTACACGTGACTTCTCCTCAGAAACTTTAAAGCGAGAAGGGCCTGGGCAGATGTCCTACAAGCCCTGAGACAGCATAGGTGCCCAGCCAGACTACTACACCCAGCAAAACGCTCTATCAACATAGATGGAGAAAACAAGGTATTTCATGACAAAATCAAATTTAAACAGTATCTACCCACAAATCCAGCCCTACAGAAGATCCTATAAGGAAAATTCCAACCCATAGAAGATAACTACACCCAAGAAAACAGAGGAAACAAAACATTCCACTGCAGCTAAACCAAAAGAAATACACAACCACTACCTACACCAAAATAATAGGAAATAACAACCTTTGTTCTTTGATATCCATCAACATCAATGGACTCAACTCCCCAATAAAAAGACACAGGCTTACCAATTGGATCCATAAACATGACCCATCATCTTACTGCATACAAGAAAAGCATCTCACTAACAAAGATAGATGCTACCTCAGAGTAAAGGGCTGGGAAAAGGGAAAAGGTTTTCCAAGCAAATGGACCCAGGAAGCCAGCTGAAGTAGCCATCTTAATATCAAATAGAATAGACTTCCAACTGAAGTTAATCAAAAAATACAGAGAAGGGCATACATATTCATTAAAGGAAATTCTAACCAAGAGGACATCTCAATATTGAATATCTATGCCCCAAATACAAAGGCACATCCATTTGCAAAAGAAACTCTTCTAAAGCTTAAATCACAAATTGATCTCCACACATTAGTAGTGGGAGACTTCAATACCCCACTCACAACAATGGACAGTTCATCAAGACAAAGACCAAACAGAGAAATAATGAGTCTAATAGAGGTCATGAACCAAATGGACCTAACAGATATCTACAGAATGTTTCACCCAAACACAAAAGAATATACCTTCTTCTCAACATCGCACAGAACCTTTTCCAAAATCGACCATATAGTCGGACACAAAGCAAGCCTCAACAGATACAAGAAAATTGAAATAACCCCTTGTATCTTATCAGACCACCATGGAATAAAGCTGGACTTCAACAACAACAGAAACAACAGAAAGCCTACACACACATGGAAACTGAACAACTCCTTACTGGATGACCAGTGGGTCAGGGAAGAAATAAAGAAGGAAATCAAAGACTTCTTAAAACCCAATGAAAATGAAGGCATAACATACCCAAACCTATGGGACACAATGAAAGCTGTGCTACAAGGAAAGTTCATAGCACTAGTGTCTTCAAAAAGAAAATTGTGACAGCTCATATTAGATAATTAACAGTTGAACTGGATGAATTGAAAAAAAAAAAAAAAAAAGAAGCAAGCACTCCCAAAAGGAACAGAAAGAGGAAATCATCAAACTCAGGGCTGAAATCAACAACTTGAAAACAAAAAGAACAATATAAAGAATCAATGAAACCAAGAGTTGGTTATTTTAGAAAATCAACAAAATAGACAAACCCTCAGCCAAATTAACTAAAAGGCAGAGGGAAAAAACCCAAGTCAACAAAATCAGAAATGAAAAGGGAGAAATAACAAAAGATATTGAGGAAACCCAGAGAATCTTTAGGTCCTACTTTAAAAATCTATACTCCACCAAATTTGAGAACCTAAGCAAAATGGACAATATTCTTGATAGATTCCACCTTCTGAAGCTAAATGAAGATCAGGTTAATAGAATAAACAGCCCTATAACCCCTAAGAAAATAGAAACAGTCATTAAAAATCTCCCAACCAAAAAAAAGCCCAGAGTCAGAAGGTTTCAGCACAGAATTCTACCAGACCTTCAAAGAAGAGCTAATACCAATACTCTTCAAACTATTTCACCAAATAGAATCAGAAGGAACACTGCCCAACTCATTCTATGAGGTCACAGTCACCCTGATTCCTAAAACACACAAAGACCCAACAAAGAAAGAGAACTTCAGACCAATCTCCCACATGACCATAGATGCAAAAATAATTAATAAAGTACTGGCAAACCTAATCCAAGAACACATCAAAAGTATCATACAACATGATCCAGTAGGCTTCATCCCAGGAATGGAGGGATGGTTCAACATATGAAAATCCATCAACGTAATTCACCATATAAACAAGCTGAAAGAAAAAAACCACATGATCATCTCTCTAGATGCTGAAAAAGCATTTGACAAAATCCAACACCCCTTCATGCTAAAAGTCCTTGAGAGAACGGGCATACAAGGACCATACATAGAAATAATAAAGGTGATATACAGCAAGCCAGTAGCCAAGATCAAATTAAATGGAGAGAAACTTGAAGCATTTTCTCTAAACTCAGGGACAAGTCATGGTTGTCCACTTTCGCCATATCTCTTCAACACAGTACTTGAAGTTCTTGCTAGAGCAATAAGACAGCTAAAGGAGATCAAGGGGATACAAATTGGAAACAAAGAAGTCAAATTATCCATATTTGAAGATGATATGATAGTATACATAAGCGATCCCAAAAATTCCACCAGAGAACTCTTCCAACTGACGAATACCTTCAGCAAGGTGGCTGGATAAAAGTTAATTTAAAAAAAATCAGAAGCCCTCTTTATACAACAAATAAATGGGCTGAGAAAGAAATTAGGGAAACAACACCCTTCACAATAGCCACAAATAATATAAAACACCTGGGGGTAACTCTAATCAAGCAAGTGAAAGATCTGTATGACAAGAACTTCAAGTCCTTGAAGAAAGAAATTGAAGAGGCCATCAGAAGATGGAAAGATCTCCCATGCTCATGGATAGGTACGATCAACATAATAAAAATGGCCATCCTACCAAAAGCAATATACAGATTCAATGCAATTCCTATAAAAATACCAAAACAATTCTTTATAGACCTGGAAAAGGCAATTCTCATCTTCATATGGAATAACGAAAAACCCTAAATAGCTAAATCAATCCTGTACAATAAAACACATCTTGAGATATCACCATCCCAGATTTCAAGCTGTACTACAGGGCAATAGTAGTAAAAACAGCATGGTACTAGTATAGAAACAGACCAGTTGATCAATGAAATCAAATTGAAGACCCAGAATGAACCCACACACCTATGGTCACTTAATTTTTGACAAGTCAAAACCATACAATGGAAAAAGGACAGCATCTTCAACAAATGGTGCTGTTCCAACTGGATGTCCACATGTAAAAGAATGAAATTAGGCCCATACATATCACCTTGTACAAAACTTAAGTCCAAGTGAATCAAAGACCTTAACATAAGGCTAGACACACTAAATCTACTAGAAGAGAAAGCCTCAGAGTCATTGGCACAGGTGACAACTTCCTGAACAGAACACCAACAGCTCAGGATCTAAGACCAACAATCAATAAATGGGAACTCATGAAACTGAAAAGCTTCTGTAAGGCAAAAGACACTGTCATTCAAACAAATGGCAGCCTACAGATTGGAAAAAAAAAATCTTCACCAACCCCACATCTGACAGAGGGCTAATATCCATAATTTACAACGATCTCAAGAAATTAAATGCCACAAAACCAAATAATCCAATCAAAAAATGGGGAACAGACAGAGCTAAACATAGAATTCACAAAGGAGGAATTCCTAATGGCTGAGAGACACTTGAAGAAATGCTCAGCATTCTTAATCATCAGAGAAATGCAACTCAAGATGACTCTGAGATTCCATCTCACACCGTGTGTCAGAATAGCTAAGATCAAAAGCCCATATGGCAGCACATGCTGGCAAGGGTGTGGAGAAAGGGGAACTCTCATCCATTGTTGGTGGGAGTGCAGACTTGTGCAACCACTATGGAGGTCAGTCTGACGATATCTTAGAAAACTTGGAATAGCTCTGCCTTGGGACCCAGCCATACCACTCCTGGGTATACATCTAAATGATTCATCAGTGAATCACAAGGAAGTTTCCTCATCTATGTTCATAGCAGCCTTATTTGTAATAGCTAGAAACTGGAACAACCCAGATGTCTCTCAACCGAAGAATGGATCAAAAAACTGTGGTATATCTACACAATGGAATACTACTCAGCCACCAGAAACAATGAAATTATGCAATCTGCAGCCAAATGGATGGAACTAGAGAAGCTCATCCTGAGTGAGCTAACCCAGACCCAGAAGGATGCACATGGCATCTGTTCACTTATAGTCAGATTTTAACCATACAGTACAGGATAACTATACTACAATGAATGCACCAAAGGGAATGTGAACATAGACATTTTTCCTGTCAATGAGATACTTAGCCCTAGTGGTGCTGCCTTGTAGGCCCCCAGTGTATAAGGAGGCTCTTGGCTCTCATATGACTGCTGAACTGAGATGGGAGACTGTTATGTAGGGACATTCCACTCCAGATGAGTGTGATGGAAGGGATAGGGGGTAAAGGGTGGGAGGGCGGGACTGGGAGGGGCAGAAATGGGACACTGTGATGGAGATGTAACCTGAAGTAATAAATAAATATTAAGAAAAAAGTAGGATGTTGAGTTGAAGAAAAGAGTTCTGGAAAACAAGAGACAGAGAAAGCATTTTCTACAATGCAAAAAAAAAAAAAAAACAAAAACAAAAACAAAACAAAACAAAAAAAAAACCAAACAAATAAAAAAAAAAAAACAGTAGGAAGACAGATGGCATTATCCATGTTGGATAAGTTTCTTCTATAGTGATTAATGAAATGTGCCTGAAACTGTATTAATGTCCCATTAATTTCTTGTTTTTGAATGAATGATAGGTATTCTGATTCAAAGTGGCATGAGTTAGACACTTTAATGTCATAACATCATGCCTGTTCAACAACAAACATGTGAAGATGTTTCAGTTTAGAATGTTTGTCACATTGCACATTTCATTTGGATAGTAGAAAAGTTAAACAAATGCATGCAGACTCTCAGATAACTTCTCTATGGAGACCTGCTGTGTCTAGGGTATGAGGCTGATCCTTCAGGGGTAACACCTGTTGATTTGTTTTGTCAAGGTTATACTGATGACACAGTTAACATTGAACCATTGCAGAATGCAGAGCATCCCTTGGGTACCCAGTTGTGGGGACACTTTCAGTTTGCCAAAGGAGGAAATTTCAAAGTAGATTCTAGGGTTTTTTTTCCTAAATAATTTATAAGGGTAACCTATATCTAAGAAACTCCTCAAAACGGAACTGTTCCTTTCTAAAGAGTAATGGACTAGTCCAGTTACCGTGCTGTTGACATTATATATATGATAAGGTACCAGAGAGTCCAGGAAACAGAGTCAAAATAATGACTATCCCAATTGCATATGTTTCTTACGAGCAAGTTTCCTGGGATTAGCAATGATTGCATTATTTGAATTTGTGTAGCACTATGAATTCACAGTAAGCCACACATCAGCCAACTCAACTTGTAGTACTTAGAATCTGTTCCACACATAAAGTATCAAGTTTATTAACTCCTTTGGATTTTTTTTATTCTTGAATAACTATAAACATATGGTCTCAGGATGACAAACATTTTTGAAGTTCATTTAAATCTTCTGCTATCAACTCCATCTTGATGGTTTCTTTAACAAAATGCTTATTTTAGCCATCCAACGCATTACATTAGGTGGCCATGATTGTATCACTTCTCTACTTTCAAAATCTACTTTACTCAATAGACATTGAATACATTTTATGTACTACATTATTAAACTTAGTGGTTTGAATGAGAAATTCCCATGGGTTCATGTATTTGAATCCTCTATTCCTAGTGGTAAAACTTTTTGAAAAGAATTAGGGGGTGGGGCCTTGACAGAGGAAGCATGTCTCTGACTTTGATATGTCAAAAAGGCCCATTCCATTCCAGTTAGCATGGTCTTGCTCTCTCTGTTTCTCTCTGTCTCTGTCTCTATCTCTATCTCTCTCTATCTCTATCTCTATCTATCTATCTCTGCCTCCCACTTGTTGGTCAGATGTGAGTCCTCAGCTACTGCTCTAGCACCATTCCTACCTGCCTGCTGCCATGTTCCCCACCAGGATGTTTATGGACTCACCCTCAAAATTATAAGCCCCAATAAACTCTTTCTTCTGTAAGTTGCCTTTGTCTTTGTCACGGTATCTTAGACAGTAATAGAAATGTAACTAAACTACCATGTATCAAGATATGCCTCACTGTGGATGAGCTGCTTCTTTCACTGCCACAGTTTACTTTATCCTTTGTCAAATAAGGTCGCACATATACACACATGCACACATGCATGCACACACACACACATACAAACATACTGATTCACACACTCTCACACACATGCACACACACATATACACATACATGCACACATACACACACCCATGCACAAACATACACAGAGTTTTAAAAACTTAACATGAAGTAGTTAAGTGAATGAATGATAAAAACCAGTCCACCAAAAATCAATACTGATTACTGATTTAAATCATTACTGATTTAACCAGTACAATCTATTTTATCTATATTTATTCATTAAGATTAGGGATAATTTATTATTCACCTAAGAAAATTTACTGGATTTGAGACTTTGATTAAAGGAAAGTGAATTTAAAATCCACATGATGCTAACATGAACTTATAAAGTAGGCATTTGATAAACCAAGGATGTGGACTATGAGAAACACATAAATCTCAAGAAAATCATTTTATAACCTTTGATGTTATTTTGAACTGAATTTTCAGTTTTTCTATTAATTTGACTTTCAGTCTTTCAGCTAAAGTATCGAATCACCATAGTAAGATGACTGAGAATTATGACTTCTATTATATTGTAGTCCTTGAGGACATCAGTAATTGTACCAAAGTATTTAGAGAAATACGCCCTCTAAATAAGCTAGTCATGATTGTATGCATACAGAGATGGACATAAACACAAAGTTGTCACATTTGAAATTTCTTTTGACAAGCATTCTTATTTTAAAACAAATAAAACTTCCATAAGATTACATTGAGAGACATAAAAGAAGGACAAAACGTGAGGAAGCACATTGATGAAACTAACACAGACAGGACTGCGAGGCAATATGTACATGAGCTCTCTCCTTGGAAGCAGAAGTCATGTCTGTTTTACTTCTCATGACTCCTTTTAATGCTTGCTAAAAATGGTTACAATAATGGTTCAACTCACCATTATACTGTTTAATTATACTTTGAATTTTATCTGCAGTATTAAAAAGGGAAAGGCAGGAAACAAGAAGCAGAGAAACAAAAGATCAATTGTTTTCAATTAAGAAAAGAGACCTAATATTGCTCTCCACTTTAGGAGTTCGTTTATTACAAATCTGCCTTTGTTTGCCCCTACCTGGCAGTTGAACATCCTGAAGAGATCCAGCACTTGAGTTATTGAGAATAAGCAGGTGTTGAAAATAAACTGTGTATATCTGAGTATCAATCACAGTTTTCTATGACTAGACAGTGGTTCTTCATATCCATGGATTTTACCGACTTCAGTTAAGTACGTAAAAAATACACATCTATGCTGAGCATGAACAGATATTTTTTGTCATAAGTCACTGAATAATTCAATGTGATAAGTATTTTCACATTATTTACATTGTTATATGTATTATAAATGATCTAGAAATGATTTAAAGTATATAGTAAGATGTGTAGTTATATTCAAATACTAAGGCATTCTATAGAAAGGTCTTTAGCATCTGAAGATTTGGGTACCTAGCTAGACTCATCATCTGTAGATACTGAAAGATATAAAACTCGAGTGTAATACACATTAGTAATAACAATTAATATCCTAAAAAAATCACCTATTCATAACTGAACTAACTATTCTTCAGATCTAACCTCCAGTATCCCTATTTGTTCTATTGTTTACTATGGAAACCTAATTGCTAATCAGGTCCAATCTACCACCACTTAATACCAACACACTCAATTATGCAGGTCAGTCTATTCTTCTCTTTATTATTTCTCTACTTGGTTGCCTCCTCATCACATGCAATGAAATTAACTTGGTTTGGAAGCCATTAACCTGTATAACAGCACTTTCTTTCTTTCTGTCTTTCTCTCTCTCTTTCTTCTTTTTTATTCTTCTCTCATCCCCACCTCAGCCTCCTCTCCTTCCACTTTTCCCACTCACCCTCACCTCCCATTTCCATGAGATCCACTACTCCTCTGTTTCCATTCAGAAAAGAGCAGGCATCTCAACAACCAAAAATGGCATAACAAAATGCAATAAGAATAGGCACACACAACACCCTTCACAATAGCCACAAACAATATAAAATACCTTGGGATTACTCTAATCAAGCAAGTGAAAGACCTGTATGAAAATAACTTCAAGTCCTTGACAGAAAATTGAAGAAGACATCAGAAGATGGAAAGATCTCTCATGCTCATGCATAGGTGGATCAACATAATAAAAATGCCCATCCTACCAAAAGTAGTACACAGATTCAATTCAATTCCTATCAAAATACCAACACAATTTTTTAGAGACCTTGAAAGAACAATTCTCAAATTCATATGGAAAAACAAAACAAAACAAAAAAACGCAGAATAGCTAAATCAATCCTGTATAATAAAAAAATCATCTGGAGGTATCACCACCCCAGATTTGAAGCTATACTACAGAGAAACAGTAATAAAAACAGCATGATACTGGCATTTAAATAAACCAGTTGATGAATGGAATCGAATTGAAGGCCCAGAAATAAACCCACACACCTATGGTCATTTAATTTTTGACAAAAGCCAAAAGCATACAATGGAAAAAGGACAGCATCTTCAACAAATGGTGCTGGTCTATCTGGATGTCAACATGTAAAAGAATGCAAATAGACCCATACTTAGCACCTTGCACAAAAATTAAGTCCAAGTAGATCAAAGACCTTGACATAAAACCAGATACACTAAATCTAATGGAACAAAAAGTTGGGAAAAGCCTCGAACTCATTGACACAGGTGACAACTTCCTGAACAGAACACCAATAGCTCAGGTTATAAGACCAACAATCAATAAAGAGGACCTCATCAAACTGAAAAACTTCTGTACAGCAAAGGACACTGTCCTTTGTAGAACAAAATGGCAACCTACAGATTGAGAAAAGATCTTTACCAACCCTATATCTGACAGAGAGCTAATATCAAAAAATTATCATTAAGTCAAGAAATTAAACACCAAGAAAACAAATAACTCAATGAAAAAGTGAAGTACAGAGCTAAACTGAGAATTCACAAAAGAGGAATCTCTAATGGCCAAGAGATACTTGAAGAAATGTTCAATGTCCTTAATCATCAGAGAAATACAACTCAAGATGACTCTGAGATTCCATCTCACACCTTTTAGAATGGCTACGATCAAAAACTGAAGTAACAGCACATACTGGCAAGGTTGTGGAGAAAGGGGAATACTTCTTTTCCATTGCTGGTAGGAGTGCAAACTTGTACAACCACTATGGAAATCAGTCTGGCAATATCTTAGAAAACTTGAAATGGCTTTACATCAAGACCCAGCCATACCACTCCTGGGCATATATCCAAACAATTCCTCACCAATCCACAAAGACATCTCTCAACTATGTTCATAGCAGCTTTATCTGTAGTAGCTAGAAAGTGGAAACAACTCAGATGTCCCTCAATCAATGAATGGATAAAAAGCTATGGTACATTTACACAATGGAATACTACTCAGCCAGCAGAAACAAGGAAATCATACAACTTGCTGCCAAATGGATGGAACTAGAAAAGCTCAAACTGAGTGAGCTTACCCAGACTCAGAAAGATGCACATGGAATCCATTCACTTACTGGATTTTAGCCATATAGTACAGGATAACTATCCTAAAACCAACAGATTGAAAGGCACAGGAACATAGACTTAGTTACTTGTTAGCAGGATACTTTGCCCTAGTGGAGCTGCCATATAGGCCTCCAGAGCAAGAAGAAGCTCTTAGCCCTCATATGGCTGCTGAACTGAAGGGGGCTGATATATAGTGCACCCCATAACAGAGGAATAGGATAAGTGGGAGAAGAGAAAGAGGGTGGGAGGGTGAGAATTTGGGCCCAGGAGGGGTGGAGGGAGGGGACTATGATGGAGTTGTAAATTGAGGTAATAAATAAACAGTTAAAAAATAAATCTGGAAAATAGGAAAAAAAAAAAGAATAGGCACACACACACACACACACACACACACACACACACACACACACAAAGAATGGGCACAAACATTCATATCAAGGCTAGGCAAGGCAACCTAACAGGAGGAAAAGGGTCCCAATATCAGGCAAAAGAGTCAGAGACACCCCAACTTCCACTGTTAGGAGTCCCACAAATCCTCCAAGCTAAACATATATACAGTTTCTTATCTGCAACTCCCTTTTTAGTCTTTCTACTTTCCAAATTATGTAGCAGTCATAAGTTGGGGTCATTTTGCATAATCACCACCCAGTTATATTCTTATCTTGATTAGTTGCTTAGTGATATTCCATTAATTCCAACTCAAGTGCTTCATTTGAGACTTTAGATAACCTGTTATTGCCAACATATGCACCCACACCACTGTCGCACTCCCAACCCATCATCCTCCCGTGTCATCAGACTCACCTCCCTAAATTGGGAATATCATTCATTTTCCTCCTTTATAGTTCTCTCATGAGATTTCATGACTGTAAGGATATTCTTGGATACTTTCACTTTTATCAACAATCACTATGACTGTAAAACTACAATTATACATATGAATGCACACACACACACACACACACACACACACACACACACACACACACATACCATGCAAGGTAGTCATTGAAGTCCTTGAAGTCCAATGGGTCTTGATTTGAATGGGCTCACACTTTAGTGAAGGATTACAGCCAAAACAGCACTACATTATTTGGTTGTTTGAGAAAACTCATCCTCAAGAGTTAGGAAACTAGGGCTGGAGAGATGGCTCAGAGGTTAAGAACACTGGCTGTTCTTCCAAAGGTCCTGAGTTCAATTCCCAGCAACCACATGGTGGCTCACAACCATCTACAATGAGATCTGGTGCCCTCTTCTGGAGTGAATGTGTACATGCCAGCAGAACACTGTATACACAATAAATGAATAGTCTTTAAAAAAAAAAAAAGAGTTAGGAAGCTATTACCCATAGATACATTGAAGAAATTCATTAAGTTCCTGTCCTAGACTCATGGAAATCCAAGAAAATAGCACTTATTCTGATCTTCACAGTCAATAAGATATGTTTCATCCAATGTGGCCAAATATAATCTTAATTTTGTATCAATATACAAAGATCAGTACCGATGTAGCCCAATACAATCTTAATTTTACATTAATATACTAGGGTCAACACCCTAGTGGCCAAATATAATCTTAATTTTGTATCAATATACAAAGATCAATACCGATGTAGCCCTATACAATCTTAAATTTGCATTAATATACAATGATCAATACCAATTTAGCCAAATATAATATTAATTTTGTATCAGTATACAAAGGTATAAAACTATATTCAATAATCTGTCCTTTTTTCTTGTTCTTTCCTATACTATGTCTATGTCCCATTTTTCTCAATTGGGAATGTATGCTAAGCCATATAACTCTTATAATCGTGGCCTATTTATTTCTGTTGTTTTGTATTGTATTTATAGTTATAAGAAAAAGAACCATTATTTGGACTGAAAGGGAGAGCTGTTGGGGGAAAAAATAAATACCTTAAACTAAAAAAAAAAAAAAAAAAAAAAAAGAAGGGAAGAGGATGGTGGGGCTGAGGGGGAGGAGGGTGGAAGGGTGGGACTGGAGGGGGGAGTAGGGAGGGGATTGTGATTGAGATGTAACTTGAAGAAATAAAAAATAAATTATTAAAAAAAATCAAAAAAAAAAAGATATGTTTCATCCATCTGTCAAGGGCTTGTGGAATAGATCTTTTCTCTGTAATGGAGTACTGAGATTTTTTTCAAGTTCCTACAATGGATATAACATGTCTTTCAAAGGTTTTCTGCTACAGCGCTCTACTGTTCAGATGGGAACATGGATGCCCATTTGAATATGTTGTCTCTTTGAATAAGTCTCCTAGTGCTATATTTAGTGGCAATTTTGTTATTGTTCAAGTGCTTGCATTTATTTCTTGCTTCATCTATAAAACTACTTTGCATTCATTACACTATTGAAGCTGTTGGCTATAGGAGGCACAGACTAGATAATAGAAGCACTATGTTCCACAAAGCCAGGCATAATAGATGTCCATAATCCCAGATTCAGGGGGCTGAGGCAGAAGAATCTTGGCATTGAGACCAATCAAGGCTATGTTAAAAATTCTCAGCCAGCATGGGTTATATGATGATATCCTGTTTTGAGAAACAAACAAACAAATAAAAACTCACAGAAATTCTGTGTTCAGAAAGTTTTCATTATGTTGACAAAGTGATGACTGTTTCATAAGGCAAATCAATAGAAAGAAATTGACCCAGGTAACTGTTAAGACTGCATCCTATAAGACCTATATGACCTATATGATCAAGTAAGGGTAAAAAGAGAATGTATCTCAGGTTAACACCATTATGATCCACCAATAAGAAAATTAGGTTGTTGTAATACAGAAAAAATGATCCTTATTGATAACTTCAGATACACTGGGACCTAATGAAAAGATAACACTTCCTTCTTGCTTTTCAGTTAAGTCTCTACAGGACTTTCAGTCTTCCCCTTAGTCTAAAAAGAAACATCCTAACAAAGAACATTGGTTAACATCATTAACAGTAACATAGAAAAAAAGATATATCCATGGTGCAGAGCAGATTCCAGGACTCCACCCAGAATGGACTGAAAGCTTCAATAAACCAGGATAGTAGGAGAGATGAATGTTTTTGTTTTATGGAAAAGAAAACAAAGGGCATACATTTTTAACCTTACCTCACTGTAAGAACTATAGTAAAAGTGCTTTTGTAAACTTCTTTTTTCAGTATCTTTCTTAGCTATCTTCAAACGTGTACTCCTTTCTTTTCACTTTGGGTTAAGCTTGTTATCATACAGGGGTCAAAATAAATAAGTTTGATATAGCCTGAATACTTTTTATGTTTGGAAGACTTAGACAAAATGTCCACAGATAGATAGATAGATAGATAGATAGATAGATAGATAGATAGATAGGGATGGATGGATGGATGGATGGATGGATAGGTAGGTAGATAGGTATACAGATTATGACAGAACATAATATATATACATATATATTATAAATACATACACATATCCTTATAGTCTTTGTCTCTTAGGACAAATTAATCATATAAATGTATTCTTATTGTGCTTGTTACAAAAAATTAATCTTATTTTTCTCTTCTTGACATATATTCTCAATTTACATATCAAACAAAGCAAAGAAAATAAATAACATTAAATAAATCAAATTAAATGCAATATAACAACTCTCAATGATTTAGGCAAAAGATGAATACTTATAAATAGAGATCATCACCAGAAATACCCAGAATACATGGCTTTCCTTTCTGTTTTCAATTTCAATTTTTGTTATTCTCCTAATGATTCATTTTTTTCAACTAATATTATTATTATCTACCATTAACCATACACCATTTCCCACTGGTAAATTATATGTAGTTCTTACTTTCTCCCTGGTTGACAAAACCTGAACTGAAAATCAAATAAAGGACTTCAAAATTCTAGGAAGGAAGAAAAGTGCCAAGACATAAGCCAATCCCATTAAAAAGCACATTTTCATTATTTTTTGAGGATTTTGTACAAAATGTTTTGATCATATTCACATCTTGACTTCTCCCAGATTTACCCCTACCTTACCACCACCACCCAACTTTATTTGATTTTTATTTTCTTTTACAAAGTAAAGCATCAGTCCCAATTTGTACTGACCATATACTAGGGTTATGGGGCCATCCACTGGATTGGTGAACCTAAAAGAGCCCTATGCCTAAACAAAACCAACTCTCCCTTCCCCTAATGCCATCAACTGTTTATAGATCCTCAGTTTGGGGTGGATATTCTTCAATCCCTTCCTACTGCATGCTAGGCTGTTGACTAAGCCAATCCCATTTTCCTTTGTATTCACACAAAGACATTTTGACAAGTGGCAGATAATCCATTCTAACAATAAGAAGGCTTTCATTATGGAGTGCTCCACATCAGCAGTTCTCAACCCATGGGTCACAACCCTTATAGGGATCAAAAGACCCTTTCACAGGGATCACCTAAGACCATCAGAAAACATAGTTATTTACATTAAGATTCATAGCAGTAGAAAATTTGCAGTTATGAAGTAGCAACAAGAATAATTTATGGTTGGGGGTCACCACAACAGGAGGAACTTTATTATAGGATTGAAGCATTAGGAAGGTTGTGAACCACTGCTTCCCGTGAGAAAAATACAAGATGTATGCTATGACAACCTCTAAGCAGAAGACAGCAGGAAAGGCTTATCATGTCCAAGAAAGGGTAAAGCAAAGAAGCATAGCAGAAATCACACCGAAGCACCAGCAACTCAAGACGGAGGCCTGCATGAGATGTGAGAAATTCAGTCATTTCCAGAGGACCATGGTTTACAATGTGATGAGAGAAGGCAGTGAAGAGCCCCATATGAGTCACAGCATACAAGCTGTGATCACCTCAATGCCACTCATGATGATCCACATGGATTGTACTGTCCTGTGTCTTCTTTCCTATAACAGCAGACTAACTGCAGCCATAATAACCATAATAAAACTAGCGTAACAACCAAGACTGAAAGGTATGTTGTGAAATGTCTGGCCAGGAAACCTCAAAGTTGTCAATGTCATGCAAGATGTCAGTCATAATAAACTACCACAGTGTCCAGGAGAGAGAAGTGACAACAATATTTGTTTTGGTACCTGGATATGATTCCTAATCAAAAAAGGGCATTGAGAAACAACTCTATGAGTGCAATGAAAGAAGACTTCAGTTTATAATGGTTCAATGATGGTTGGCTGGTGCCCAATGCAGTGCAACAAAATCTTCACAGGAAACAAATCTGTGATGGCGCATGGAAACTTTTTATACAGTCTTTGCTGTGTCTCTAAAACTATTCTAAAATGAAAGGGAAACTTTAAAAGAAGTGAGTGCTAAGTTACTGACCATAGCTGGTTAGTACATGGCAGTGCCAATTCCCAAGATAAGAAGGATAAAGACAGAGTAGGAACGAATGCAAAAGGAAAGATAATTTTCAGTAAAGTGCGCAAGCGCAAGCGCGGGTGCACGCGTGTGCATGTGTGTGTGTGTGTGTGCATGTGTGTGTGTCTAGTTTAATATGTACTTAACAAAGTGGAGTTTAATTTCTACAAATTATGCCTCTGCATAGAAACATCAGTCCTAAGTAAAGCCAAGGAAGCTAGCCCTGAATCCTCTTCTATCCAGAAGTCCGTTTTATTAGTCAAGCATAGCTCACAGTTGTTGGCCACTGGAATGAAGGCAGTCTTCTGCGGCTTCTCCCTGGAATACCCCTGGTAAACAGACTGTTTCTACTCATGCTCTTGCTGCCTCTGAGTCACAGGTTCTCACTATTGCAGAAAATGGTGACTTTCTTTTGCATACTGACATTCTTTGGGGATTTTGCAAAGGAAAAATACTTAACTTGAAAGGTAGCCAATAGCCACAGAATATTCTCTGTTCAAACACTTTCCCCAAAGAAAATATGCTCAATATGTCAGTTGTTTTATCTGCATGCATGCATGTTCACGAGTATGCACACATACACACACACTTACACACAGGAGAGAAAAGTGTGTCATGGTCACATTATGGTTCTCATAACATGCACTCACCCCTGTCCTTAGACATTCTAGTTACCTCCTTCCAAGTCTGTCTAAGACATAAGTAAATACATAAATAAAATTATAACCTATATAACTCTTAACTCTATTAAAATATAAGAACATATCGTCTTAGTTTTAAAGATACTCTCTTGTTAATTTAGTAATAACTTCAGCCAATACCCCTGGGTTATAAAAAATTCAGGAAAAGTCATTGGAGGTTAGAAAGCAATACGGATCATATAAACACTCTTGCTGAAGATTGTATTCTACATGGGGGAATCCTAGCTAACTTATCTTCCAGGCATCCAAGCTTTCCAGTCCCAGTGTTGCACTTGTAAAATTTCTCTGGCTCTAAACAGAATAAGAAATAAATCCAACAAACACGTAATTTTTATGTGTAAGAAAATCACATCATTGTAATAGACAACATAGACAAATAAATCAGATGAATGTAGAAAGATGTTTTATCTAAACCTAAGTCATTGTAAGCAGTGGTTGCAATTTCTGGACAGTCCATAAATATAACATCTCAGGGCTTATGAAATGGATCCAAAACGTAATGATTCTGATCATGAACAACCTTAGTTCTCATTGTCAACTTGACATGATCTGGAATTTCCTATGAAGAGAGTCTCAATGAAAAACTAGCTAGCTCAGGGTGGCCCATTGACAAGTCTCTGGGAGACTTTTTGGCTCTCTGAATTGACGTGGTAAGATTTAGGGTGAAAGTTTGGCACCATTCCCTGGACTTGGGCCCTAGGCTGTGACAAAATAAAGAAAGCTTTCTGAGTACTAAGCATAATTACTTCCAATTGATATCATTGTATCAATATTTATTTGGAAGTTTCTGAATCATTTTATTAACAAGATATGAACATAAGACAAAACAGTTCATATCTCATATTAAGGAAAGAAAAACTGAGGCATGCATGTTTTCTAAGTCTGAGCAGGAAATGGAAATATCTCATTTCTAAAAATTCATTCCCTACCGCAGAGAGAACTGTTCGCTAGAAGGTTGAAAGCTGATGATTAGTGTGACTTGGAAAATGTTAATTCTACTCAAGTATGTAATTCCTTGCTTAAAATATTTCTCACCGAAACCCCACAGCTGCTAACACTACATATCAGACATCAACTGCTGCACTCCAGGGAGAAGGAATGGTTAATCAGGAAGACTCTAAGAGTTATTGACTACCCCATGCAGAGATGGGAAGGGATGTGTAGTTCTAGCAAACATGGAGAGGAAAAGAACTGAGCTCCTACCTATTCTGAGACAGTCTTTCTAGAGCTTCTTACTAGAGACCCATTGGGTAAAACACGGTAGAGCCAGGACCAAGGAAAAAAACAGAATGGCCTTGAGATAAGTCGATCCTACCTGGAACTTCAGAGAGGTCTTCTTATAACTGACAGGAGAAATTTCATGTACTACTCTAAAGATGAATTAAAATCATATAGGTAACCCCCCTTCAGCTTTGTCTTCCCAAAGATACCCAAGCTGGTATTACATCAGTGAAAGAAGGACAGACAACAAACACTTCCCAGACAGAGTAAGTTTCTTCTCCAAATCTGCTTTTCCAAATGAAAATTTGAACTCAAGATGTTTCCAAATAAAACTATTGATAATAATAGTAACAATAATATCAATAACAGTAACAATAAATGATAGCAAAAGTTCTAAGTAACTCAGGACAAGCAAAATAATTACTAAGAGGCGTGGCCCATGAGATTTTGAGGTAACCAGTGAAGTTTTATCCTTCATGAGGTTTAAGTGAGTCAAGGTGAAAGTTCAAACTCATCACTACTCATCTTTTTCTCCATAACTCATCCTGATGATTTAATGCAGCTGAGTTAGCTCACGGCATTTCTGGCAATGACATGATGCAATTTCTAGATGAAAATATGATGGAATAAGAGTTGAATACATTTCATTCTTAGTCAAGTCATCCCACCTGAAACAAATAACCTTATCTTAGTAATTTTGCATTTCCTCAATTTGTTATTAACATCCTTTGAAAAGATAAGGCAAACTAAGATGATGGATGTATTAATCTATTTCAGATTGTAAAGGGCTCTTTTAGAAAATGTATTTTACTTGTAATTATCCCACAAATAGAATATTTAAAGATAGTGGATCCAGCACAAAGGGAAATGGTAGATTTGTTATATAACCCAAAATGTAATACCCAATTCAGCAGTTGTTTGATAGAAAAAGAGATACAGGATTCATCCATTAGGACAATGTGATTTAGGCTCATTGTGTTTCCCTCACCTTGTTTTATTTAATAAGCTATTCTTATAAAGTGAGAAACATCTGTGAACCTACAAAGACAAAACAAAAACAATGATATAGTTTTCTGTTTCCTTTAATGACTTCCTATAAGATATACAATGAAACACTATTACTGTTATATCTGAAGCCCAGATTATTTGTGGGTATGAAGGGGGGAATCCAAGAGGAATAGAGAAGTTTTATTTCCTGATTACATGGTCTACTCTTTTGTAGCACATCACACTGTAGTCGGTATGAGCTACATGATGCCATTTGACTAATCTAACCTCCTCCACAATGGTTTTATCCACTTTTCTTATGATCCTATTAAGTGATTTTCAAATAGATTTTTGCATGTGGTAATGAACAAGATAAGCTTTGGAATGGCTGTCTGACACTCCACAATCTGGCCTAAGATGTACCCTCTACCTTCTTTTACATGTCTTCATATGTAGATGTAGGATGTGACATGTTCCATTTTATTTTTTGGCACATGCTCTACATTCTTTGAGAGGTTCTTATTTCTCCCTTTCAATCCACTGAAGTCCCGATGACCCTTTAGTACTTGCATTAAACCAAGCTCAGCTGAATTAAACACTCTGTCTCCTTTGTGATTTTAGGAGTCCTAAAGTCTCCAGAATAACACCCAAATTTGTGTTTTCTCTTTTCTCACCTTATCTCCTATCACAGACTACAAGGATTAGAATTACAATGGACCCTCTATGCATGCCAGATGTCTAGCTAAGAATCTAGGTGCACATAATTTGTGAGCAATATACGTTGAAGAGCCAGTGAGTCACCAGTATTTCTAGTGTAAGAATGGCTATCCCTTACAGAACACCTGCTTCTGTTTTCTGTGTACTGGATAGATGAGTACTGGAGGAAGACAAAAAGATGATCTTTCAAATGTGAGATCAAAAGAGTTAAGTAAAATTGACATGAGAGGTGTGTATTTCTTTCAGGGAATGGGTGGATGGGGTGTGGATACCATCCTCTTTATGTGTGAATACATTTGCTGCCTCTGAGATTTAGGCTACTTTTGAGGTAGAGGAGGAGTCAAAGGAAGCTTCTAAGACCTACTTGTCTTTGCAAGCAGCCTGTCCCAATTTTCTAGAAAACTTGGGGTTTTCACTGACCAAGAATTCAGAAAACTCTGGGACTTTATTTGTCTCTTCTCTGATCCATTGTCATGGAGGCACTACTTGTCAAGGGGGGAAAAATGCCATTCCTGTCCAAATTCCTTTCCCTCTTGGGCCATATGAAGACGAATGAACCATTTTCTTAAAGCAGTGGAGGAAAATTGGCTTTCAGACTCTTCAAATATGGTTTCTCTAAACACAAAGTCTTATCTTTCTTCTAGTAGATTCCTGGTATCAGCTAATGGCATTAGTCTGTAAGTTGGAAGAAGTCATATAAAAAAGACACAAAGCAAATGAACAAGAACCAGACTTCCTGCCATTCAGTGAAAGATTTCAGTTTTAATTTGCTCACTCTACTTAGGGTGGAATTTTTGTCAGGTAGACGGAGATAAGCAGCTTTGTTCCTTGGCAAGACACCCTCTTTGGTTTTGCCACTGAGTAACCCCTGAAGAGGATATAATATTTACAAACTGGGCTTCTGGAATATTCTCCTGTGCTTCCCTGTCCTCTGACTGTTCCAAACACCTCTTAAAATAGCTTTGCAAGTGCCTTCCCAGCATTCTCCAGGAGCACATTACGTTCTGAGTGAGAGTGACAGTGGTCTGAGACTACTGCATTCTAGCACCTCCCCTTGAATTTCTCAGATCCATGAGACATTCAGTGTTCCAGACAACACCAGCTCCACAACACACCACCAATTATGTCTTTTCTCTCCTTCATGTAATAAAAACAAAGCAAGAAAAATGACTATCAAGAGAAAACCAAAACAAACATAATAAAAACCTGGTATTTCTTCTCAAAAAGATTTATGACCAATTGATTACATGTACAGGTATTGGGGCCACAGGATGAAGTAATGCTATTTGGAAGGAAAATCTATTGGCATAATTAGGAGAGATGACATCAAAATGTGGCTTCCTCATTTGTCCCTTGTTCACTCTAAAGATCTTGCATGGACAATTTTTGCAAATCTGGCAATAAATATGAGAACAGAATCTCCCAATGACCTTATGAAATGAGAAAGCAAAAGAGAAAAGTAGAATTTGATGTAGTCTCGTTAAAAAGTTCATTTACTCATTTACCTTATGAGTCTAGCCTTTAATGGTTGGTTGACTGTTCATGCCTTTAATCCTAGTAATAGTAAAACAGAGGCATGTGGATCTCTGAGTTCAAGCCCAACCTGTCTTCACAGCAAGTTCCAGGACACCCCAGGTTACAAAAAGAAAGCCTGTCCCCCAAACAACAAAACAAAAAGTTCATTTATCATGCTACCACCTACGTTTTGAAGTTGTCATATATTTTCTGGGAACAAACATCAATACAATGTCAAACTCATATTCAGTTTTTTAAAAATTATATAATATTAAAAGGTTAAGTTTGTTTCTTTGTATAAGCATTAACTTACACAAAGCATTATGAGTGAGTCCAAATATATACTCCAAAAATTAATAAAATCCTTAGTTATTTACATAGATGTCAAGAATAAATATGTAGTCCACAAAATATCTAAAAAAATTGGAAAGCAGATGCTATCAAGATTAGAATATCTCGTTGACCCAGGGTTGATTGTCAGCAGCACTGAGATCAATGATTGAACTTTCAACCAACACCTGCTCTGATGGACTGACGTCATTTCTTACCTGTCTTTAAAGATTTAAAATCACTGATTAGCTCAAGCACTGCCAGTAAAAATAGCTCTGTTAAATGCATAGGATGCCTTGCTAAGCCACTAGGGAAAGAGGGACAGTAATTAGAAAAAGAATAAGGTTTTATGGAACCAGTGCTTTCCTAGAAGGAATTGATATCTAAAACTAAAGATCAGTGAGCAGCATATTCCATAGAGGCAGGTAAAGTGCTGTTGACATTGATAATGGGTTGAACGCCAGAATGTTCAGATTCGAAATCTAGTTCCAATGCTGTGAACATGAGTCTTAAACCCACTTCTTAAACCCACTACTACTTCTTGGTCATAAGAGGTACCTATGAAATAAAAGTACCAGACTGGAACATAAGGAGTATGCCAATGATTTCTTGAATGGATAATACCAGAAACATATGAAACTGATATATTTTGCCACTAATTTGCTCTGTTTGAGGCAAATCTAGATTATAAATAAAAGAAAGCTAGGTGGATCTTCTTTATCTAAGCTCCTAGTACATATTGAAGGCCACGTCAGGTACTACAATCCTTCTGCAACTACAGAAAGTAGTAGCAAGGTGGATATGAATAAATGCAAAACTTCCCATCACAAAGAATGGAAATGGGAATTTAAATAAAAATTTTTTCTTCCCATGTTGATATGTGGAAGTTGGGACAGAGAGAGTAGCTGTGGAATGAACACAGTTTTAGAAACAAAATACATGTTTAGCAATTATTTATAAAATGAATGAATACAAGCACAAATAAACGAATGCTCCAATTTTATCAATTCAGAATAATAAATACATGGTTTCATGATCAAAATTTCTGTTTATCTTTGGCCATATACCTTTCAGTCAAGTAAATAGGGAAAAAAATGACACTAAATCTGTCTCTAGTACTCGGGGGAAATGTGTGCTGTTTCAAACACATGTGATCAATCAATGCAATATACAGACACTGAGAAGTTTTTTTCTATTGCAAGTTCATGTGCTTGAGACAGAATAGATTAAGCTTAAACGAATGATGCTATCATATACCTACAAGGGCAGCCTAGGGAAATTTTTGTTGAAACTTGAATGGAGTGTTAGTTTTCTATGTGGGAAAATGTTTCATAAGGGTATACTTTTCCCAAAGGGAGATGTTACAGTCTTTTACAATATTTCAGAAGATAATTAACTTAATGTTATAGAAGCAACAGCACACATACGCTCACACGCACATGTGCGTGTGCATGCATACACACACACACACACACACACACACATACACACACACACATTGGGGGTAGTAGAAGATTTGGGACTTGGAACTTTTGGCAGACTGAGGTATAAAATTACCATTAGAAAATGGAACAACAAAAACCCCAGAACAGCTAAATCAATCCTGTACAATAAAAAAAAAAAAAAGAAAAAACAATCTGGGGTATCACCATCCCAGATTTCAAGCTGTACTACAGAGCAATAGTAATAAAAACAGCATGGTACTGGTATAGAAACAGACCAGTGGATCAATGGAATCGAACTGAAGACCCAGAAATGAACCCACACACCTATGGTCACTTAATTTGTGACAAAGAAGCCAAAACCATAAAATGGAAAAAGGACAGCATCTTCAACAAATGGTGCTGGTCCAACTGGATGTCCACATGTACAGAATGAAATTAGAACCATACTTATCACCTTGTACAAAACTTAAGTACAAGTGGATCAAAGCCCTTAACATAAGGCCGGACACACTAAATCTACTACAAGATAAACTGGGGAAAACCCTCGAACTCATTGGCACAAGTGACAACTTCCTGAACAGAACACCAACAGCTCAGGATCTAAGACCAACAATCAATAAATGGGACCTCATGAAATTGAAAAGTTTCTGTAAGGCAAAAGACACTGTCATTTGAACAATACGGCAGCCTACAGATTGGGGAAAAAAAATCTTCACCAACCTCATATCTGTCAGAGGGCTAATATCCATAATTTACAAAGAACTCAAAATAAAATGCCATGAAACTAAATAATCCAATCAAAAAATGGGGAACAGAGCTAAACAGAGAATTCACAAAGGAGGAATTCCTAATGGCTGAGAGACACTTGAAGAAATGCTCAGCATCCTTAATCATCAGAGAAATGCAACTCAAGATGACTCTAAGATTCCATCTCACAACTGTCAGAATGGCTAAGATCAAAAACTCATATGACAGCACATGCTGGTGAGGGTGTGGAGAAAGGGGAACACTCCTCCATTGCTGGTGGGAGTACAGGCTTGTGCAACCACTATGGAGATCAGTCTGGCGATATCTTAGAAAACTTGGAATAGCTCTGCCTCGGAACCCAGCCATACCACTTCTGGGTATACATCCAAATTATTCCTCAGTGAATCACAAGGAAGTTTCCTCATCTATGTTCATAGCAGCCTTATTTGTAATAGATAGAAACTAGAATCAACCCAGATGTCCCTCAATCGAAGAATGGATTAAAAAACTGTGTTGCACAATGGAATACTACTCAGCTATCAGAAACAAGGAAATCATGCAGTTTGCAGCCAAATGGATGGAACTAGAGAAGCTCATCCTGAGTGAGCTAACCCAGACCCGGAAGGATGCACATGCCATCTATTCAGTTTTAGTTGGATTTTAGCCATATAGTACAGGATATCTATACTACAACCAATGCACCAAAGGGAACATGAACATAGACTTTTTTTCCTGTCAATGAGACACTTTGCCCTAGTGGTACTGCCTTATATACCCCCAGTGTATGAGGTGACTTTTGGGCCTCATATGACTGCTGAACTGAGGCAGGGGACTGTTATGCAGGGAAACTCCACTCCAGAGGAGTGGGATGGAAGGGATAGGGGATAGAAGGTGGGAGGGCGGGACTGGGAGGGGTGAAAAGAGGACACTGTGATGGAGATGTAACCTGAAGTAATAAATAAATAAATGAAAAATCCACCAAAAAAAAAGAAAATATTTATTGAGTTTATCTGTGCTAGGATTAGAAATATACGCCAGATTCCCGACTGAGAAGAAGGAAAAGTAAAATGATTTTTTAAAGAAAAGGAAAATATTACTCCTACCTGTATTCAGTAGGTTTCTTCTAACAAAAACAGACAGTACCAGTAAGAATTTTGTTTTATGTATCATGGATTAGAATACAAGTTCAAGTCAATTAAGGGTCCATGAGGAGCTAAAAGTCAAGTTAAAGTCAAGGAGGATATCATTAGTTATCTATCACAAATCCCATGGCTAATAGCCAGAGTGGCTACACTAAGAAATCCAACTCCATCAATCTTCCTGAAGACTGAGAATTAAAAAAGGACACATTCCAGAGAAATGCTAAATGTCCCCTTAGGACTCTTCTTGGTTCTGAACAGAAATGGGGACACTGGTAAGACAAGTTCAGATCTGTGGTCTTTCAACCCAGGGTCATAGGTCTTTCATAGTTGAGTCTTTTATTGAAGTGCTGGCCTTTATATTGAAGTGTGGCATTATCAGGCCTGCCGATTCTTGGGAAACTGATTGATAAAAGACCTGGAAAAGCCACAGCAATGTCAAGTCCTTTTGTCTGTCTCTGTTCCTCAGCTAGCTTCCAGGGAGCAAACGCGTCACCACAAGTGAGTAAACAAGTTTTGTTGGAATTATTATTAAAAAAATATCTCCTGCAACATATAATAGGGGAGAAATAGGTACACAATGGCAAGTAGCAATGCTATATTCTTAAGCACTGTGATGGGGTAAGTTACTTACAGAAAGGATAACACAGAGAGAATTAAAACATTTAGAGCATGAAATCTTGGTTATTATTAGAAAGTTACAGAATTTAAGAGTATGGAAATGAAAGACTAGAGAAGATATAGTATAAGAATAAAATAATGTAATATGGTAAGAATGAGAGGAGAATATTTCTATAACGTCTAGCTAAAAAGTTTTATTGAAGGGGAAAGGGGAAAGTTTTAAATTCCAGAGAAGACTGGTGCAACAGAATATTATTCTGACCTGAAAAGAAATGACTACCTAATAGTGAAAAGTAGTGGAAGAAAAGGTAAATGTCTACAAGTAGGTAAAAGGAGACTATTAAATGATCCTGCTGATACAATGTTCTGGAGAAGGTAAAACTGGAGACAAAGAAGAGATAAGGGATGGTCAGTAGTCAGGAAGAGAGTTGGGTCAATATGTGGAACATAGAAGATTTTCATAGCAATGGAAGCACACACTACCGTATTAGCCTGAAGCATCTGCATCACTATCTGCTTGTTCAAGTGCATTTAATGAATAACACCAAGAAGGATGTCTGATGTAAGTGATATGCTCAGATGATAACATGGTCACTCTCTAGAGGATCTTTCCTTTGTGAAGAGCCCTTGTGTGTAAGGGAACGGCAATCCATAAGAACACTCCGTATCTTTCACTCTAGCTTTGCGAATTCAAACTGTTCTAAAACATAAAGTCTATTTTAAAAACTGAATGTAGCAAGAAAAAAATTATACATTGTAAGGGGAGAAAAGCAATTTGAGTTTTAGATGACTGACCTGTTGATATTCAGTCTCATTTCAATTATATTAGAAATACAAAGTAAGACCATGTGGGTTTGAGATAAATAGTAATTTATAAATGTAATTAGGTAAGTGTTTGCTGCAAGTGAAAGAAATAAATCACAATAATTTAATCAAAAGAAGCAAATAGGATCCTATCACCTTTAGAAAATCTGACCAATACAGCGATTTCATGGATTCTGAGAACTTAGGGAAATCGCATCATAGATTTAAAGCAACAATCAATTATTTCTGAAAGAGTATCCCAGATACCAAAAAAATGCCAACATAAAGGTAGAGGAACAATATCTATTGAGGACTAGGATAGCAGGGCTGCCAATTACTAAGTATAATCTAGATCCCATGTCTGCTGAAATAATGGTACCACACCAGCCCAGAGAGCCTACGAAACTTTATAGACTGCTGCACAAGCAATTTACTAGCTGAGGAAGCAGGGAGAGAAAACAGATCAAAGAGGAATGAACCATAGGACATACATTGTGATAAAGAAACTAAGTAAGTCAAGCTAGTGAACATCAAAGGAGAAATGTCTGACAACTTACTACACTCTTATGGAAACAAGCCCTGGGATTTAATCTAGACACGTCAATAATGGAAAGACACCATTTATGTGTTTAAAGAGGATAACTCACTGGAGAACAAATATGACCTCCTTTACTGCTAAAAAAAAAATTAATTTAATTAAAAATTTGGAAAACCCTTGCAGAGATAGAAGCTGAGGAGTCTTCCTGTAAGTGGGAGCATTTAAAGAGGAATGCTGAGGTTGTAAATTTCCTACAGAATGTGTTATGTAACAAGGAGCTGCAAGACAGAGGAGCAATTATCACTTTAATTAATTAGGGCCCTGTTGCCAGTCCCTTGTGAAAGATAATCCTTGATTAAAGGTGTCAGTATGTAAAAATATTGACTGATATGGAAACACAGGAGTGTGAAATTTCAATTAATTGTAGCAAAAATTAGCTGGTATTAACATTTGCCAATAGACAGTAATGGTTCTCAGGAGTCTCAGGGTGTACAAACAGTTAAGAATTGACAGTGGACACATAAGCAGGGAGAGAATTAGTCTCCTGGTGTTTTACTCCTCCCAACAATTTGGTCCTTTGGCCTTTTATTTGCATATTTCCAATGCAGAAGTCAACATTAAGTAAGAGAAATTGCTTTATAGAGAAAGACTATGGGAGTCATTGTGTAAAATACACAGGGACTAAATAATGGCATCATCACATGGCTTGGTTTTGCCATAATCAAAGGAAATGCCACAACCCTTGATAAATACTTGTGAAATACTTTATGCCTAGGGAATTGCATACCCAGAAACTTTTGGTGAAATACCTCTTCCACCTCTGTGCTTCAAAACAGCTCCCGAGGGACTTTTCATGCCCCACCACTTCCAGATATGAAGCGGACAAATTGCCCTCCTTCAGGCTACTGACCTGGTGGTTCTGAGCCTCACCTCAGACTCATCCATCTAACGAGCTCTGTCTTTTCCATAAGTAACTTTCTGAACGATAATTACAAGTGACACCTACCTCTGTATTTTTCTTCCCTGTCTCTTGGTCCCTGTTTTTAAAGAGACTCAGGTGACAAATTCTCAATATGATGTCCTCTTTAAAATGTGCCTGTTTACAGCAAAGCAAAACAAGAAAGGCTTCAGGATCGATGTTTCATCTTAGGTGTGGTCCTGATGCAAACAGCCTCTGATGCAAACTTAGACTAAGTTATAAGATGTCAAAAAGATAAATTTCTCTTAAGTTTATAACGAAAGGGTAAGAAGCACATTCCACAGCCAGGCGTGGTGGCGCATGCCTTTAGTCCCAGCACTTTGGAGGCAGAGACAGGAGGATCTTTGTGAGTTCAAAGCCAGCCTGGTCTACAGAGTGAGTCCAGGACAGTCAGAGATACACAGAAGCACATACCACAAAGGATAGACCTGAGGTATAGAAATGACATACCCAAAGAATTGAGAAAAGTTGCAAAGTTGCATAGAAACAGGCACAGAAACTACACTTCATGTTTTGTTTTGCTTTGCAGTGTGTGTGTGGGAGGGGGATGGTCACTATTGTCACAGAGGAATACCTAATTTACAAATCAGAAATTTTCACTAATATATAATAATACAATAATGTTATTATAATATAATATTGTTTCATCACACAAAACATCCCATAATGGTCATTTAAAATAAAAACAGACTGGAACTTATGCATCCCCTTGTCAAAGACAACAGGATTTAAGCCTTTATCATCCATGGTAGCTCTCCTTCAGTTCCCTTAGGACTCAGTACATAGGAAAAGAGATTTGTGCTATCTAGGGTTACATAGAAATGTGTGATTTCCCTACCTTATTGACAGAATTTTAGGGTAAAGTAATTTTGAGGACAAATCAAGAAAACAAAGGATCTATATGGAAAACATACTTTGGCCTTGTGAGCATTTCTTCTCCCTAAAATGAAGCCAAATATTGCAGCCTAAAGAATTAGATTCGGAAATGAGAGGGAACTTCTATTCATTTTGTGTGAATTGAGGCAGAAACTTCTTCCCTTTGAAACAATTTCAAGGAAGGTATAGAAATCATCATCTAGTTCAACAATATAAACTTGTGTGTGCAATGTATTTTATTACCACTACCAATCAAATTATTATGTGCTTAACATTTATGAAAACTTAGTCTTCGGTTAATTCTTTAGATGCCTAATATACCCTAGTGAAGAGCCCTTGAGTAGTTAATTAATCAGGAGATAAGAGGCCTGTCTTCCTCTAGTTTATTGGCTTGGTGAGGGAAAGCATATCTTCTTTATTAAAGCAGACGAATCATCTTCCTGACTAAAGGTGAACAATAATATCAGGAATGATCATCAGAGCACCCCTATCCCTAGTGTCTACAGAATAAATCTGTTCCTTGGGATCATCACAGTGCATGAGTATTTACAGCAGTTAGAACCCAATGTACCCCATTAGAACTGAAGACAATTCCATCACACCACTGAATACTTTCTGAGGAGCTGGGAAAAAGAAGAGGAAGAGGACATGTACTTGTCCATTTGTTTCTCAGTGTAAACCTAGACAGGAAATCCATACAGATGGCAGCACAGGGGTGCTTTGGAATCAAAAAGATTTTGTCATCTGAGAAGACATCAATGAGAAAGAAAATGAAGAACCACAGAAGCTGAAAAAGAAAAAAAAAAACTGAAACAAGGCTTACAACGGGAACCCAGTTCTCAATCCTTCCCAGCCCAAGCTCTAACTCTAAGGATGTAGATGTGGGGATGTAACTGAGCTTCATGAAGAAGACAGACACCACTATCATGGCTGTGCTAAATTTGTTATTCACTGCTTGCACTGGAATCTGTCCAGGAAATCAAAAGGTTTCAGACCTCACTAATCACTCTGTCTGGATCTTGATAGTCATACAGGGAGAGAGAGCTTTCATGATAAAGTCCTACAGAAACATCACTGGGCTTAGCGTTCTGTCTGGTTTTTCTCCAGGGTCTGGTAAGTTTTAAAGCACCCTTTTACTAGTACTTAAAATGTGTCCCACTACTGTCCACTTTGTGATCATATCAGGTACCTGCTAAAAATCTAGATTCCTGGGAGTCTTCCTGCTGACTCATAATCTCTTCAAGAGGAACAGAGTATTCTAGGTATTCAGCCTACGAATTACTCTCTGTTAAAAGCCTTAGAAGGGATCAGTGAGTTAGCCGTTCACAGGATCCTGTCATTCAAAGCACTGGCCATGCATGCTGACTGTTCCTCTGTGCCTAGAGGTCACCGCCCAAAGGCAAATGGATTCTTAGCCTCTGAAACAGATGTCCTGCTTTCCTGAGCCAAATGAAAACAGAACACTTCAGAACTCCACCCCCTTCCACACTTCAATTATTCATTTTCATTTATCTTGAAAATACAGATGTTCAGCTTTGCTTTTCCATTGTTCCATGTACTAGACACCAGAACCTAAGCTAGTATGTAGCCTAGGAAGATTTTTAGACAATAAAATAGAAAGGCACTATGAATATTTATGGAGTTATAAACATTTATGCAAAAATTTTGTTAGAAAGTCAGTTAGCTATTTTAAAAAAACATATCTCATCACTTTTCAGCCCTTGGCATAAGATTAAGTATAAAACCAAATCTTCTTGTAATCAATATATTATAAATGCATGCTTTTCATAGCTAATAAAAACATCTCCATTTTCTCCTATTTTTCTTAATTTGAAAATTTAAGTACTAATTATTATTTTCTGGTCAGCACCAGATTAAATCAGCTACATTTGACAAGTACTTTCATTTTTCAAATACTTTAGTTTATTATCCAGGAAAAGAGTGTACCCAAACCCATCGAATGCTTTAAAATAACTCACGTTTTTTTTCTCTCTCTAAAACACATCATCATGACTATTAAACATCAACCATCATATTATTATTATATTGATTCTGAATGTGATTAAAAGTTTGGTTACTTGTCATTGTTTATTTTAATAATAACAACATCACTGATGAACAAAAGGGAAGAAAAGGAGAGGAGGAAGGGAATGATGATAAAGAACACAGTGGCTTATATTTGTTTAGTGTTTACTCTGATTGGGCCAGGATATTAAGATACTGTGGGTTCTATCTCTGCAGACTAAGAATTAAGAAATGGCCAGTAAAGACACAGCTGGTTAAAGAGTCTTTACCAAAGGTGATGGTCTCACTGTACCCTTGATTAGAGGGTTTTGTCCCAACCATATGAGAAACACTGGAGAATTTTTAAAGAGAAAATGACATGTTCTGATTTGCATTATAAAAAGTGTACACTGGCAGATAAGAGAAGGTAGTGTTCAGAGAGACCAAAGGGTGGAGGGACAGTTCCAAACATTATAATAAAGGTCTGAACACTCTCAGCCAATGGAGACTTGGGGAGTGGTTCTGGAGAAGCCCCAGAGAGAGCACTGATCTGCCTTGCCACTAACATAAAAGATGCTGTAGAATTTGGAGTGAGAAAGAAAGAAAAGGTATTGTCAGCACATCAGTTTCATGTCAGCTTGTTGGGTCATGAGTGATTAATAAAAATGTACTCATTTTTATTAATCACAGAATAAAATACCATTTCCAGCAAGAAACCCTCCCCGTTCTAAAGAGAGAAGACTTCAATTTTTTAAGTTCACACACTTAAAAAAGCATACAAAATATTCTAATAGATTCCCCTCCTGAAGTACCTCAGTGTGAGCCCTCTGTCTCCCATAAGAACCCTTCACAACTATTTTAAGCATAAAAGTATATATAGATCTAAATACTTACATAGATTTATACAACTTTCTATATCTCCACAGTAAACAGCACTTAACACACTTGGGAAACAAAAAATCTGTTTATAACATCATTGTTTAAACTATATTAATTAACCCTTATCTTACTTATTTCTTTTTTCAAGTTGAAATTAAAGTGTTTCCTAAGCTTAAACAATGAAGAGCTCCTCATAAACAAACTAATGCGCTTTCTGCCTTTGAACACCAGAGGGCATCATTAGGCACAGTAAGTTTGGCTAGAGGGAGAAGGGTTGAGGGGGAAAGATTTCCATTACTAATGACAGAAACTGATTCTTATAGTATACTCTTATCTACCTACCACAAAGCATTACCATGGTAACAGTAGCAGCTAAGATGATTGTATATTTAGGTCATAGTAGAAAAGGAACTTCAGCATGTGAGAATAAAGAAGAAAATGAAATGAAGTTAGACAAGAATAGATAGCAGAGAAGCTGTAACGTCTCTTCCTCTTTGTCAGCCGATAGAAGTTCACAAAGTCACATGTGCCTTGCAAAACAGAGGTTGACAATAAAGTCTGATTAAAATTAAGAGAAGGCATTGAAACTCAGAACTTCAATGTCATAAGGGAAAAATAAATGGAGAGATCAATTCATTCACCAGAATACAATGAGGAGACAGATAGAGTGGACACTGATTTGTGAATTTTCTCATGAAGTATTTAGATGCTTCACTGTGGGGAAGTCTATTTTTCCATTTATCATGGATTCAACTGGAAGACATTAGACCTCCACTTTGTCCTTTTGCCTTTTAGCTGGGAGGTGAAAGTGGCACCTGGCAAAATGCCTGGTAATCTTAATGCCTTTGATTTCTTCCACCAGAGATAATAACTAACTAAGTAGAGCAAGTATGTTGTGCCAACTAAAAATCTAGTCTGCACTAATTCTTCTTTGCTTGGATGTAAGTGATCTAATCAGAAAAGGCAAAGATGAATTAAATGGATGGAGAGAACATAATTGAAAACTGACTATCACAGTTCTTCCCCCAAACACAGACAAAATACAGGATATGCCTTTCCATACAGTCAATTAGCACAGCCTCAGACTGAAGCCCAGAGAGCCCAAGGCTGTGTTTGCATCTTAGGGCTGAAACATACTTTGGTCGTCACTGAATCTCTGAGACTGCAGGTTTCTTTTCTTGTAAAATCAAGAAAATAGCATCTATCTCTTAGGATTGTTGTTGCAATGAGAAAAATGGATCCATATATGTACTCCTTCAAAAAAGATTTATTAAGTTTCTGGGAATTGCTTGACACTATTTAAAATTGTAAAGATTTGTAGCAAGAAGTTAATAGAATGCAGGTAAACTGCTTAGTGAAATACCAGGGATTTCACATATAGTTTGAAAGTGCCTAAGGAAAGATGACCTGTTTCCAATGATCACACACACACACACACACACACACACACATACACACACACACACACACACAGAGAGAGAGAGAGAGAGAGAGAGAGAGAGAGAGAGAGAGAGAGAGAAGAGCATGCATGCACACATGTACATGGGATTGCACCACAAGACAATACAGCAGTGCCTAGGGTATGCAGACAGTAAGCTTGCATTGCTGACCCCTACTGAAAGGGTTTGGAACATTTGCTCAACAGACCAAAGGAAACAGAGTGCAAACAAATGATGAGGATGATGGGCACTTGTTGATAGCCACAAGGAAGATGCTAACATCTACAAGACCTTGTGGGGATACAGTGTAGACATCAAAAACTAACGTACCAGTGCAAACATAATTTTTATGAAGGAAAAGTCCTTCAAGGGAACTCTGTGACATGCTGTTTGTCAGTGTTTATCTTATCGGGTAAAAGGAAGAAATTTTAAGATCAAGTGAAGAAGGCTTTCTAGGTATTTATATGAGAAGATACTGAGGAACATTGTTTCACACAGTGACATATCAAGACCAGTGTTTAGAACTGAGACTGAACCAAGCTCTATTAAGGTCATTTCCACAGAACCCTGCCCTTATATTTCCCGTTTCTCCCATTTCTTCTTCACCACTACTGCATTCTGCTCTAAATTCCTTTCTTCTTCTACACCTCCTTCTACTTTATCTGTTGCTGTGGGTCTTGGAGACACATGCCTTCTCACCAGCCAGCTGAGTCTACATTGACCATTGGACACTCACACCTTCTGTTCCCTCTTTGCCAGCCAGCAAGCTTGCAACCTCTGAAGATAGCCAAGCCCTCCACTACCCTTGGCCCTGGTAGGGGGTGGGGAAGGGTGGGCTCTTCTAGATTGGATTTGGGAAACTGTTCTCTAAGTATGTGTCCAATTGCCTGTGTTGGGGGTGGGGGCGGGGGGGGGGAACTGGCTGCGCAAAGAAAAAGATAAAGTCACTTTTAGAGCAATTCATTGTTTTTGTTTTTAAAGACAGCAGTTTATCCTTCCCGCCCCCCCCCCCGCCCCCAAGAAATGGTCTCCCGTGGGAACTCATTGCAGGAAGATTTTCACCTGTATTTTAAATGATGATCTCTTCCACGGCTGCCTCTGAAGTCAGCTGTGAGCTTACAACATGCTTTCTGGGTTCTCATGCACTTGAACTATGATAGGGATACTGCAATCCAACGATTTTCTTCCTCCAGCTCCCCTCCAGGCACCCTCAGGCACACTTACATAAGCAAGCATCCTTTCTCCTTCTACAGGATGGCAAAACATCTGTCAGGCAGCCTACTCTCGCTTTCAGGTCCTATGACTCAATGTTTCCCTATGTCCACTCTATCATATCCACAGAACTTTCAAGCAACAGCCAAACCTGAGGAGAGCTTCCCAGCCTTTATGTGGTGGTCAATTTTGTATTTTTAAACTTATCTGCCAATATTATTTCATGTCACCAAGTCCATAGAGTGGATGAGAAGTTTTTTGTCAGTTATATTTCCAAAACTTCAACACATTGTTAATAACAGAGTGACAATCAGAGCTCCTCTGGCTTGAACACAACTTCCTTGGTCCTTTTCCTAAGGGAAAGCTGTAACACTGTTGGCGCCAGGTTCTTCCAATGGTTAACCACAGTCTCAAAAGTGTCTTTTCTCAATTCCAGCTCAGGAAAGTTCTCAGCATGAAACTGTGTCTTGGCTACATCGACTGGTTTTATCTCTACAGTCCTAATTGTCTTTGCAATATTCTTCAAGATGACCCAGGGATGCCTGACTATGAGAGCTTTCTATGTAAGTGTATCAAGATTTCCGCTATTGCTTAGCAATGAAAAGAAAATGTCCACCTTATGTTTATCACGATAGCTTTTACTTATGCACTTAAGCGCCTACAGAAAACATTGTGAAAACCTCTGCCACAGTCCAGAGTTGGTTAACATGCAGTTTATGAGCAGAGCTAATTTTTTGAGGGGTGCCCTCAGAATCCAGGAATGTGCCAACTACAAGAAACAGAAAGAAGGTGCAGGCCCACTCCAGCACTCAGCCATCAGACTACTCTGAGCAGGTTGGGAAAAAGCTGCAACTAGGTGTGCTGGGGCCAAGACACCCTGTGTTGGCATAGGAAAATCGTCTCTCACTGCACCTCAGGAACGCTCACTTCTCTGAACCGCCTCAGCACAGCCTCCTCATCACAGCCATACCTCAAATTTCCAAGGACTGTCTGATTGTCCTGGGGTTTCTCCAGGGGGGTAGGCACAGCTCTCCTCTCCACTCAGCTGGGTCAAGGCAGAAACATCGGAAAAGAGGGCCAAGGTTGCAGATAGTAGGGGAATGTCCAAAGGTGGCTGGGCGCTAAAGTGTTAATGCTTGTATGGCAGAGCTTTGGGATGTGGGTTTGTGGCTCTGGCTGTTTGTGCTAGAAGGACTGAATGAACATCGTAAGATTTCCATATGCCCACTTCCACCCAGCGCAAAAGAAAGAACAAGAAGTGCAAAACTAGAAAAAAAAAAGAAAACAAAAGGAGGAGAGATGAATAGAAAGTCAGAGTGGGAGATTCCAGACTTGGAGCATAGGAGGAACAAGGGACTTCCCGCAGTGGGAAGCTCTGGAGCACTGGCTTCTCAGGTACTGTGAAGTGATACAAGGACAGGAGCAGCTTGGGTAATGTGTCAGCGGGCAATTCTATTTGCCTTAAGCGTTTAGTGTTTACTTCCCTTTCTCTGCCCTCCTCCCGCCTATTGGCAGCAAGTCCTTCTCTCCGCGGGTATTTGCACACAAGCTCCTGAGTCTGCATCACAGAAAGGGACTGAAAGACCGGTCGACCCTCCCCTGGATTATGTTGTGGCTCAGAAAAGCCTTGAGGGCGAAGAAGGACCAGGACCAGAGACAGGAAGGGGAATGCATGCATATGTTGGAGAAGGACAGAGGCAAAGTGTGCCCCCACCCCCACCACCCCGTAGGTGTCAATAATTTGGGTGAATTCTTACCCCTGGAGAGCTCTCCAAAGCAAGTCTCCTCTCCCTGCCTGCTAAGGTCGTGACACTTCAGGGACAGGGAAGGGTTTAGTGCACCGGTACAATTTCTGTGTTTTGTATCTGCAACTGGGTTTGGACCGCACCTCACAGCCTCCCAGAGCCACAAGTTAGCGGTGATAACCTAGCTCCGCAGGGGCCAGTAGTAAAGGTCATTTTTGGCAGAGCTTTCTCCCCCTGCTGATTTGTCCAGTAACCACCCTGAGTTGGGAAGCCAAGCTCTCGCAGCATCTGAGACCACATCAGCTCTGAACTGGGTCCCTTTTCCTCCGGCACAGTGTACAATCAGCCTTGTGCGCTGGCAGAGGAAAATAGCCTTCCAGAGGGCTCCCACTGTCTCTCTTCCTGGGAACCTTCCGGAACCTTATTCCCCTGGCCCTTTGGCCAAGGTCTGGGGATCTCAGCACCAAACCTGTCTCTCTCACTAGAAGGCTTTTTCCAAGGCAGAGTCAGAGGACGGTGTGGAGTGGGGGCGAGAGGGGCCTCCACCCTAAAAGCTTAGACCTTAGTGGGTAGACTGAGCGGCACGCAGGAGAGACTGAGCTCTACTTGCCTTTCCTGTAGCAGCATCTGGAGTTGGGGGGGGGGTGATGAAGAAGAGGAGGGTCGGTGACAGCAGAGGGGCTATCAAGCTCAAAGACAAACTCATGCTGGGTAGCTCCCCTCACAGGCTGTTTTCACCACATTCCCCCCCCCACCCCGTACTTAGCGACCCCAATGGTTCCCCTGCCCCTAGCTGTGAAACCCCTTCCTTCTTTCAGACCCGCGGAGGTACGAGTCCTCTCCTGCAATCCCCAGATGCCAAAGTTTCCATTGGAAAATCTGCACGTGTCGGGGGGGGGGGTGGTAGGGGACCACCAAACAATTCCTCCAAACCCAGACCTTCTGTGACCAGGGTCTGGTGACTGGGAGGAGCTGCAAGGTACCAGGGCCCTTGGCGTGGAGGACCGGGCAGTATAGCAGTGTTTTTCTTTACCTGTCTCTGGCTCAGTCGCCCAGGTCTGCTATCTGGTGGAGTCTGGCTGGAATGAGGAGGAGCCTTTGGCGGGCTCAGGTTGAACCCGCTCCGGCGCGAGCTGCACAGCTTTGACTCCTCAGCTGGCCTCTTGCTCGCCTTCTCCCTGGATCTTCAGAGAGAAAAAACGAAAGATTAGTTGCCGCCGCCGCACTTAGACGGGTGGGGCCGGGAGGAGGGGGGGGGTAGACTGCGGACCCCAAGGTTCCGAGATGACTGCAGGGCACTTCACATCGGTCCTGTCACTTGGCTAGTCTGGGACCCAATGGGCTGTTCAGACTGGCGTTAAATTGCCCCTGCCCGCCACCCTGAACATCACACCCCCCCTCCAAAGACAGGCAAATAAGACTTTCAAACCTGGCTTTCAGGGAGATGACTGTGGACACCGAAATAGAAAAGAGACCTGGATATGGCGAAGAGCTGGGCGGGCTTCATTTCTTCACCGGAGTGGGGAAGTAGTAATTAGTGTCTGAGAACCGCGCTCCTCCACTTCTCCCAGCGCCCCTGGCGATTTCCTAGTGGGAGCCGCGACTTCAGGGCTCTGGCCAAGCCCGCAGGCTTGCGTGTGCGTGTGTGTACGTGTGTGCGAGTGTGTGTGTGTGTGTGTGTGTGTGTGTGTGTCTGTGCCCCCGCGTGCCTGCTCCCGGGAACGGGTCTCCTCTCCCTCACCCGCTGCGTGTAGCAGCAGAGCAAGAGTGGTATCTCTATTTGTGCGTTTGTGTTCGATTAGCTGCAATGGGCAGACAGTTTCTGGAGAGAGCATTTACAATTTTCTCTCGATCTGACAGGACTAGTTGCCATTGAAGGGGCTCCTCCAATGAAATCCTCTCTGCGCTCTGATTTGGCGGCTCTTCCGTGCAAATATGACAGCTTTCTCTCCCAGCTCTTTTCTGCATCTCTCCATGTCCGTCCCTGGAGCTCTCCATCTGCAGTTTCTATACCACAACCTTCACAATCATCACCACCCCCTAAGTCCCTTGCCAGCAAGTGCCCGGTTGCTACAAAGGGGACAGGGCACATTGGGAAGAAGGCTTGTTGATCGCAGAAGACATTTAAGCCCCGTGTTTCCAGGTGGGGAAATGTTAGAATAAATGCAGTGTACTTTGTACTAAATATATAGTCATGAAGAAGTGTTCAGATTATTTATTTCTTGATATTGACTAAAGGATCAGGAAGGAACAGATTTGTACCTGACTTTGCTTTTCTTTTTCATTTGTCTTTCACGCAGTTACATTAATTAATGGGAAGTAGTGGTCTACAGAGTATTGGTGATGCCTGGGGCGGGGGGGGGGGGGGGGGGGATTTAGATGCCTATGGGGAAAATAAAAGATGTGAACTTCCCATGTTCAAAGCATGAACTACTTTTAAATTTTATTTATTTTAATGAGAAATTCCTTCCCAAAATTTTACCTATTACTTCAAAGTATAGACCCTGTTGGGTAATATTATGGTGTGATTATTGATTATTCTAAAGTCTAGTTGAGACAACACTTTTGATAACGTATATTGTATATGATGACATAAACATGTGGATTTCATTTTCAAATATAATTAAAGAAGAAATAGTTGAAACCTTAAACTAAATAATAAATATGGGACATCTCTCCTTTTTGAACAATGAGACAGAGAAATTGCTATTTGTTATGCTTGAAGAAGTTCAGCTCAATTCTTGTTGCCCCATCCTTTTCTGGGTGCTAAAGAGCACACAGAATAAGGGAGCCTTGGTTCCTTTACTCTCTAAGCTTCTCATCTGTGAGAACACTCACATGAAGCTCTTGTACAGAGGCTGACCATCAACATGATAAGTTATACACCAATATAAATTCATTGATAAATGACAATCCCATTGCTGTGTCTAAGCGGGACTGACACAAATTCAATTCGGCTTGATTAAAGCTATCCTGTGTAAAGGGTGGTGATGTGCTCTCTCTGCCCTCCACGCCTACACAGACATTCCACCAGGGGCCTTGTTTGAGAAAGGCAGTTCTGTGCATTATTGCCCTCAGTGTCCTCCAGCACTGGGTAGTAAACATCTGATTTTTAAAAATTATTTTCTCCATCAGGTACTCTTGGAAATAAGTTCACAATCATTCCATTTGTCATTATCTCTAAAAAGCCTTCAGAATCCCACATTGTCATAATGTGCCTGAGGTTCTTCTGAATGCACATGTGTGGGTGCTTGCACATACAACACACATACACACCACACACACACACACATGCACACACACTGAAACTGAAAAAAAAAGGAATTATAAGTTCCTGACCAGCAACAAGAAAGAAAATTCAGTTATTTGTTTATCAGTACTCTGGTTCTGTTTTTGTTTCCCATTGTGAATGATTTTTTTCCCTAAGAGGATCTACCTGTTCCAAAAGAGCAAAAAAAAAAAAAACAACAACAACAACAACAAAAACAAAACAAAACAAAAAAACAGTGAGCAAAGAGCAAAGGTTCACAAACACATGAGGCTTCTGTGAGGAGCTGCAAACAGGAGTAGCAGTTTCAGTAGGCAAGCCTCGAGGATATCATTTTCTTCTCTTAAGCTATTACTGTAAAGGACTTTACTGTGGATACTTCTCTCTCTGCCACTTACTGTGTGATGTGGAGAAATTATTTAACAACTCTGAATGTCAACTTTTTAGTCTATAAAGTGGGGTAAGTGATATCTTCTAGATTTGTTATATAGAACGATAGAATTAATCACTGCAAAGTTCTCAGCAGATTTTTCGGCATACAATCCAGCTATAGTTGCAAGATGTCAGTTAAGATTTAAGGATTCTGATTCCTGGGTCATGCCTGTGACCTCCTCGACAGTGTTTATCAGGGAGCATTGCCAGCCCAGCCAATGATGCTATCCAGCAGAGTGATGCAAGATGCCTGTTAAATATAGTTCACCATCTCAATCACACTGGCCCCAGGGAGCCTCATTCTTCACCACCACCCCCAGCCCCAGTTTCTTTCTGTACATGAAATGGTCGTGTGTTTTCTGAGCATTTTATTTTTGTCTCTTAAGCAAGTTCACTTTCTGAGATAAAAGAGTGTTCCTTCACCCCAGGAATATAGCGTCTGCATTTATTAGTAACTCTTAGTGTGGAACATTTTCAAAAGTGCTTTGTAAAGACTTTGTAGAATGCATCTGTGGGTTTTCCTTTATCTGCATGACTATTTTCCACCTCAAAGCACTCTAATATATTAATAATTTCCACTTGTGAAGCAAAACTTCATCACCTCCCTCCTTATAAGGCTAGTTTCAGGCATGTGAGCAAGAGCACCAATGCCTGGAGGGTATGACTCTGAATCTCTGACAAAGTTCACTTTTGAATAAGACTACAGAAGAAGAAGGGATCTGATTTGGTCTCAGTCCTGGGGATGCAATACATATTTTGCTGTACCATGTTGATTTCAATGCAAGAGTAATTAGGCTTCAGTAATTAGATGCACAAATCAGCACTCTCTCCTTCTAAGTGAATTAAGAGGGTGATGAGTTGAACTCTGGTGATTTCCCACCAGGTATGGCAGCCATACTTCTTACCCCTTCCCACTTTTTCCATTTTCCATAACCTGAAAAAAAAATACAAGGGAAAATTTTGACTTTGGGGAAGAAAATAAACCAGTGTAGAACTTATTGTCCTCAGTCTCCCACTCATAAAACTGTTCCAAGAGGTGAACTGGGAACCGAGAACGCTTAGCAGTCAGAGGTTTAGGAAAAACAGCCCGATTCCTCAGATGTACACTTAAGGAACTTTTCTTTTCAATAATTTGTTTGGAAAATAACATTCTTGGGTTCAAAGTGGGTCTTCCAGTGATAACCTTGAAATGGACTTCCCATAACTCTGATCTTTTATAATCTTAATAATAGCCCCACAATAAGCATGCCTTTCTTCTTAGAGTTATTTATTTTTCCTACAAACCCTCCCAGAACATAATTTAAAAGCTTCTATTCTTCAGCTAGAAAGATGACATCCTTTTCTCATAGAAAAATCCTAAGCCTTTTTTTTTTGCATACCCTGCAAGAGAAGTTTTCATATATAAATGTGACTGATTCTGAGTGACAATGTTTAGTGATAGTCTGACAAACAATACTCTGTTGTTTTTTTCCCTTTTCCTTGAAGTTTGACATCACAGATGTTTTAAACTCATCCTGTCTTAGCCTTCATAGTGTTATCCAAAGCCTGAAAACATTTACTGCTGTGCATCTATAATATTTAAAATACAGAACTCTGTTCCAAAAGGGGAATATTAAGAGGAAGGAAATGGGGGAGGGAGGAGGAGCACCATGCTATAAACTGTTGAGCAGCTTCTGATAAGTCAGTGTTAAGCATGTAGAAGGGGACAGACAGGTGGGGTACATGGCCATTCAGAGGAGCAATTTGTCTGCATTCCTCCCAAGAGGTAAATCTGAAAATTCACTTAGGAAGGTAAACCCCTAAGACAGGGACTGAGGAGCCCCAAACACATCTATTTCCAAATATAGCTTTTGACTCACAATTTAAATTTCTTTTGCTGAAGTATAAGTTGAATGGTGGGATTTCAGGTGGAGCTAAGATCCTAGCAAGTTCAAAGGGAAGAGCCCTGCTCTTGCGTTACGCACAAGGCTCCCCAATAATTTGAATCAGTAACTCTGTACAGAAAAGAGTCTTCCAGGAACACTTAACACCAACTTAATCTATAGGGAAACCTCCTTTCCGTGGAATTTTGAGTGGACTAATTCCTTATTAATAGAAGTTCATATATTTTCTCATATAACAGGCAAGTTTCTAAAGCTAACCATGGGACATCAAAGGAAAGCTGGAAATAGATCCTAATCCAGGATAAAGAAACATGTTTGGGGACCATAACGGCACCCAAAAGCTTTCTTACTAAACTTGATTTGCCCTCTATTTCTCCAGAGTGACTGAGATAGCTATCATGCAGAAAAGAACATTTTGCAAAGTAAGACTCAATTGAGTATGACTAGTAATATAATCACATGAAGATCTTTTGACTTTAGAAACACTTTCTCCGAGTAGAGTGCCCAAGGAAGCAATTGCTAAAGCATGCCCAGATTTACTGTGCCCCAAAGATATGGGCTGAACATATTCTTTCTTCTCTATTTAATCCCCAAGGTGACTGGATCTGTGGCTTGAGGACCTCATTTGTAAGTGGTTCAAGGGCAGCATTTTATAAATCTCTAGAGAAGGGGATGAAGCAGCCCTAGGTACAATGTGTGTGCTCCATATCTACAAGGCCTTCCTTCATTGACAAACATTACCTTAGAAAGAGAGTTAGTTTTTGAAGGATGCTGAATGTATTGGTAATCGTTGAAGACATTCAACACCTGCCCTGAGAACTCCATAGCAGACACAATGTACTCCTGCGCTATTGATGCCAGATACGGGATACACACTGTCTATGGCTTGGTGGAAGATATATCTTACTGAACAAGTTTTATATAAACAAGCTGCCGCTGCTGTGCTTTGCTTCCACAGTTCTGTGAAGAACAATGAGCTGGTCTGAAAATATCAGATGAGATCTCGGGGAAAATTGTTTTTTCAGAAGCTTGCCATGGACTGGATGTAAGGTATTGGCAAACATATTGAGTAACGTTCGGTAATTTCTTACCTATCCATATGAAACTAGCAAGAGTTTTTAGATCCAACCAAAGATAAATAAACGAAAATTTTTAGGAACCATAAGTAAAATATTTGGTGCAATACATGGAGGTTTCAGAAAGAGGCCTTGCCACTTACATAACAGGAAGATGATTCTAGGGATGATGTCTAGCTAACATATACTTATATATTATATGGGAGCTTGGGATTAAATACGATCTTATGGATGTTGAAAGAAGAATGTTTAAATATTCAAATTAGTCACCATGAAGTAGCGAGAGTTAGAGACATTGTCAGTGGCCATGGAGCAAAATCTCAGTCCCATGTTTTACAAACGTCACATCAGTCATTGAGTGCTGTGGTCTAATTTTCAGAGACTCAGTGAGGAAGACAAGGACAGGAGAGGTACTTCTGCACTCCCTACCCAAGGTGGTATGGTTTAGGGTGTATTTCTGATCTCCTCTATTTAACTCTTATTGATTACCTTTAAAAATTTTGTGTTTTAGAAGTAATAAGCTGACAACTTATTTAGCAATAAATATTTCTGACCCATGGATATTTCCATAATTTCTTGTGAAAAAAGACACTTATGTATGGCTGTGATAGTTTGTTCTAATTATATAATGCCAATGAGGATGGAGCCAGATAACTAAGAACTTGAGTCCCTGTTCACAGAATAAACTAAAAAGCTTGAAGCCCATCCTGAAACATGAGTCATACCTTCACATTGACTGATTATCCCTGAGAATATTCTATATAATTTCTATGCATTTTGCCCCAGAGTTAATCAACACTCATTCATGAGAGAATGAAAATGCAGAAGGACTAGAAATTTAAGGATAAAATGGTAGGTCAGTCACTCAGATTCTAAGAACAGTGGTGCTGGGGAGACCACCTCTGTGCCATCATGCTGATATCAGTGTCGGCTGGACAATGTCAGAGAGGAAATAAGGAAGGAAGACTACTAAAGTGTAAGATGTAGGTTGCTTTTTGGGTTAAACTTTAGGATTCTTTTTCAAATTCTCATTCTTTCCATTCAGGTATTATCTGCTTCCTAATTAAAAATAATATCTATTATGAGACTATCAAGAACTATGTGGCTGGAGAAAAGCAAATTGTATTTAGGCAGAAAATGAATAGTGTATCTCAAGAATTGGCAGTAAATACTGTGTCTCATTTCTTTACTTTTGCAGACTCAACAGCTCTTTTTTATATTTTTTTACTGAAAAAAATTTATTATGTGAATTTCACATCATGCACCCTGTTCCCTCTCATCTCCCACCTCCCTACAGACCCACCCTCCACCCTTGCAATCTGACCCAGCATTAAAAGTAAAATCTCATTGTGGAAGCTGCAGTGTGTCTCAGCGTGTCCCACAATATTCCCCTTTTGTCCTCACATTTTGCTTGCAAATGTTCATTGAAATAACTCCTTTGTCTGGTACGAGGCCTCTGGTTTCTGCTACTTTGTCAATACTGGAACCTCACTGGAACTCCTCTCAGATATGCTGTAACTGTCCTGTGTCATGAAGATCCTGTAGCTTTGGGTTGTGGAACTGGCCCCTTCTTGCACTCCAGTAGTTCATCCATAGGGTAGATGTTGGGGTGGGCAAACTCAAAGCCCTGGATCTGGACCTGCAAGCACTTGCAGGGCCATTTCTACTATGGAAAGGTGCAGGGCCTGCTCTCCCAAGTGCTGCAGGATGTAAGGGGCAGGGACAGCTCTCCTGCTCTTGTGACCCCATCTGGGCCAGATCTCACCCCAGAGCTGGGTCTCTACAACCCCCACATCCAGGGCCAGGCAGAGTTCTTCTAGTTTCTGGCTTGTTTCCTGTCTTGGGAACCCATCTGGTGCTTGCCTGGCAATGGTCTGGTAGTCATCACAGGCTACCCCATGGCGCCAATGTTGAGTTGGTATCCAGCTTGCTTTTTTCCCCAGGAATGTTAGGCTACTATTCATTCAGATGTTCATAGTTCAGAACACTGAATGTAGATATAACCTCTCTCCTCTCTGCCACCTACTGATGCACATGTGACATAGCAGCCACATCTGCAATGCCTCTAGGGGCAATGAACAGCTCTTTTATAAACTGTGAATTCTAGGTAGCACTTGTTCTTGACCAATCATCAATGAGTAGGAATGGAATTCTTACTCTGAAGCAAAGGACTACATTGGCTCTTATCACAGAGAATGTTTCAACAATTTCTTGTCCCTGGGTCCTAAAAACATCAACAATGAGACCTGTTACTTGTTAACAACCAGAGCCATGTTTAAACCCAGCTGATACTAAAATAGCATAAACAAAGATGCTATAATCTATGTCTTCATAGGAGGAAAGCAGTTTTTTTCTCTCATCACTTAATATGGAAATGTTTCCCAGTCCTTATTAGTCCATAAGCTTTCATTCATGCCCAAATACTAAAGTGTTTTTTTTTTCATTTCTAGGAGGTTTTGTATTGTCACTTGGTAATATCAGACCTAACTTCTGACACTATAGTTGTTGTTAGATTACCCCTTCTTAAATTATTACTGGAAAGTCTCTTAACCCTAATTGTGTCTTTAATTTTGGGTGTGGTCACTATGCCCAGTGGAGCTGTTGCTCATGACCAACAAAAGACCACTGAGAAACATCCTCTACATCAGTCCCAAAGTACACCCTCAGAAGGTATGAGGAAAGAAAATAAGAGGTGTCAGGTAAAGACAATGACCTCTGCTGTTTGGTGTTCCATATTTAAGTTTCTAAAAATTACAACATGGCTCTCATTCTGAACAAAAAGTTCCAATCTGTTCAAATGTATCTCATGAGCCCACTGCAAGTAGCTCTTAGAGAAAGTAGGTACTAAAAGTAAAATAGTTGTGAAAATGTGCCTATGTCTTTCCCTTTGCTTGCTTTCTCCCTTGTGTAGTGGCACTTCAACTTCTTTAGAAACCTTATGGCACAGAGGAAAAGAATGTACTCAAAATAGCCTGGGTGTGTTGTTACAGGGTAGAGGAGAGAATTGAAATGTTTGGCAGCTTAGTCACTGAGGATAAGGGTCGGAATATAACACACGAAACCAGTGTGCCCAGTTTCTCTCCAAAGGGATCCATGATTAACCATAAAAAATTGATCTAAATTCTTATTAAAGATATAAATAGCATCTTACGTGCCTGTTTTACAAAGCACAGCACTACCAGGGAGACAGCTTATTTTAAGACCTTCTATGTGACTGTATATAAACATGAGAAGTATTTGTTTAGGTTTCAGTTAGGTGTAAAGGCAAAAGTGGTTCCCTAACATAGATAATTCATCACAATACAATTCCAAGCAGAATAGATTAGAAGGCAGTTTATATAGGGGAAGATATCAAGTCACTATACACCTCCTAAATCTAATGCCCATCACAAATGGCTGTGTTTTACCTCAATACTGATCATCTCAGCTCGCTTAAAAATAACTCTTCAAACATGCCTATTATGTGCACATATCTGGGAGTGAGGTGAGCTTTAAATAGTGAATGTCAGCTTCTCACAGAAAGGCTCAATTTTACACATAGTATTTATTCTCCTGTTACAATAGAATGAACAGGGCACACATGTGGCCAGCCACATCTGGGGATACCAGTCACACCCAGAGTATTCCTCACACCCCATACTTATAATGCTCACTTTGCCAGCACACCCCCCACTGCACATATTCTATAATTTCAAGTTATGTCAGTGATTCAAATTTGTGATTTTAATCTTTATGCATTAAAGAGGTCAACCACTTACTAATTTACTCTACTTGTTTTCAAAATAAAGTGCTCTAGGTATATAAAACAGAGAAAATGACCTGAATAACAATTTGAATTCTTCCATAGGGCATGCCCTTGGATAAATCACTTTAATTCCTCCATGTTTCATTTTTCTTATCTACAATAACACAATGTGGCCATCTTTGCATTCTAAGATATTTCAGATGAGTGAGATATTTTGTTACATTCTTGTCCTGAGATAAGCATAAAAACATATTTTAAAGGCAGAAAATTGTCCACTGCATTCTTGTGATTAGTTTTTGTTGATTTATTACCTGAAATGATTCCATTTACCAAATCTGGAAGGCAGAATAGTGCCCTCCAAAGATATGACCTCCATAATTTTAATCTCTGGAAACTGTGATTATGTTATGACACATGGCACCCCAAAAAGTTAAATGGCAAATAAAAGATGTTAACCAGTTAACTTTAAAACAGATAAATTATTTGTATGGGCTCAAAGTAATCAAAAGTGTCATTAAAATTAGGTGTTCAGGCTAGTATCAGAGTTTGAGTGAAGTGATGTGAGAAGACTGGACACTGATAGTACTGAAGAAGCTATCAGCCAAGAGCAGCATATAACATCTAACGGAGAATATAAGAAAACAAATGTTCTCTTAGAGACTGCAGAAAAAAAATACAGTCATTTTACAAACTTGAATTTAGCCCCATGAAGCTCATTTCTGAGTTATTAATTATGAAGTAAAAATGATACATTTGAATAGTTTAGAATCCCCATAGAGTGATTTAGTAATATTAAAAACATTTAACATGGTTTTCAGGTAGATGTCTTAAGTTACTGGGAGCCTTATTGTGTCAAATATTGTCCTCAATGTCCAAGTCAAGTATAGTGAAGACAAAAACCGTTCTTGGAGAATGAGAAGGAGAAAGAACTTTTGGAACAGTGGTTTTTTGTCACTAAGCATTCAGCACTAGGGACAGTGCAGAGATTAGTTCAAGTTTTGAGTCAGTACCTTGGATAGAGAACACTCAGGGTAGATAGGTCCCAGGGTTGGATTTCTCTGTGTGTCAGCCTCTTCTAAGACCTCTGAGATGCAAAGCATGATTTTTGCCACTTGTAAACTGAGAAAAAAATATTTTTAAAGCATTTTTTGTGAAGTAGCCCTTTGCTCACTATAGAATTCCCTCATCTGAGGTTTGCTACACCCCATAAGAGCTTCAGTGCTGGGTTATCTTTGACCTAGTGATGCACATGGCATGCAGCTTCTTTGAGCTTTCCAAATCTCAACTGCCTTTTCCAGGTCTCTGTGGCTACCGACTCTGTGCCTTGACCAATACTATCCATCCTTATGGCCTGCCTATATAGACTGGTAATAATGCTGACTCTAAAAAAAAACCCTAACTGAGCTCACTCAGAGGAAGGTGAGTTCAAGTTTAAGACCATGAATTATTCATTCACTTAAAAATTATGTTAATTTAGTGCCTCTCCTATGCCATGCATGGCATATATGGTAGAAATACAGATAAACCAGGACAGAGTATGTCTTCATGAGCCTCTTGTAGAAAGGTAAGAAGGACAAAAACTATATTTTATGTTTATTTATTACTTCAAGTTACATCTCCATCACAGTCCCCTCTCTCCACCCCTCTAGGTCCCACCCTCCTTTCCTCTTCCACCTATCCTACTCCTCCAGAGAGGGTTGCCCCTACATATCAGCCCCCCTCAGTTCAACAGTCATATGAAGGCTAAGAGCTTCCTTTTGCACTGGGGACCTCTATGGCAACTCCATTAGGGCAAAGTGTCCCAGGAACAGGTAACAAGGTCTATGCTGCTTTTCCTTTGTTGTGTTGGTTTTAGGATTGTTATCCTCTACTACATGGTTAAAATCCAATTATAAGTGAATAGATGTCATGTGCATCCTTCTGAGTCTGGGTTAGCTCACTCAGGATGAGCTTTTCTAGTTCCATCTATTTGGCCACAAATTGCATGATTTCCTTGTTTCTGATAACCGAGTAGTAAGTATTCCATTGTGCAAATGTACCACAGTTTTTTTAAATCCATTCTTTGGTTGAGGGACATCTGGGTTGTTTCCAGTTTCTAGCTATTATAAATAAAGCTGCTATGAACATAGATAAAGAGATGTCCTTGTGGTTTGGTGAGGAATCATTTGGATGTATACCCAGAAGTGGTATAGCTGGGTCCTGAGGCAGAGCTATTCCAAGTGTTCTAAGATATCACCACACTGATTTCCATAGTGGTTGTACAAGTTTGCACTCCCACCAGCAATGGAGGAGTGTTTCCCTTTCTCCACAGCCTCGCCAACATGTGCTGTCACTTGAGTTTTTGATCTTTGCCATTCTGGCAGGTGTGAGATGGAATCTCAGAGTCTTCTTGAGTTGCATTTCCCTGATGATTAAGAATGCTAAGCATTTCTTCAAGTGTCTATTGGCCATTAGAGATTCCTGTTCTGTGAATTCTTGACAGCAATTAACATAAAATTCACAGGAAAACAAAGAAATTACCAAAGACAATACATTATGCTGTTTGTCAAATACTCAGTTCACTCATTGGTGCAATGGGATAGGATCATGTGATTAGTTCTGTTTCTGAGCCATGAGTAGTACTGACAGGACTCAATGCTAAGTATTTCATTACCAGTTCAAGAATCTTCTAGGCTCTTCTTTCCCTCTATTTTCACAATAACATTTGGGATGCCAGCAGTCCAACTGTAGATCGCTGGGTGATTTCTTCTAATCACCGTGGATATGTAGTCAAAGTGTAGGATAAAAATTTGCTGTTTATGCCAGAAACTTTTTTTCTACAGATTATCCTCTTCTGACTTAAAAAAATAATAATCAGGAGAGCTTTATACCCAGAATCTTAAATTGATGCTAAATTAATTGATGTGAGAAATAAGCAATGGCAAGTTATGGTGGAAAATTTTTTCTGGTGGAGTAAAGAGAGAAGGTAAAGTCTCTTACCTGGGAGCATGCATGCCCCCAAGATAGTGCTAAGCTACTCTGAACCAACTTAGATGTAGGTCACAGCTCAGGATAATGCTAGTGATTTACACTCCTTTTTCTTACCTAATATTTTCTATTTCTTCATATGATAATGGTTTAAAATATGGTAGATATTTTAACAGTATGTAAACCTCTCACCTTGACATGCAGCTCAGAGCCTACATTACTTCTCACTCTAAAATTACTATTTTACGTGTGGTAGTCATTTTGTCACCGCATTTATACTGCAATCAAAGTTATCATTTTTGTGTTTTGTATATGATGTTTATGTAAATGTGTGTTCATGCTGATATTTCTGTGTGAATGTAGGCATGTGCTGTTCATATTGTATGTATGAAGATTAAGAAACAAACTTGGTTGTTTCTCCTCATATTCCATCTTGTTTGAGACAATCTCTCTTCCTTGTTTGACACTGCATATAGCAGTCTATCTGACCTTTGAGCTTTTAAGAACTGTTCTGTTTCTGTCCTCTCTCTCCATAGAAGTATTGGGATTTAATATGCATGCTATTGTAGATTCTGTGCACTCAAACACATATAGCAAATTCATTGCCTATTGAGTCATCCCCCACCCTGAGTTACCATAATTTTACATTGACACAATAATTAGGAGACCATGAGTCATTGTCAGCTCTTATTTCATTGAAACAACAAACATTTATTATGAAGTCACTATATTCCTTATCATAGAAAAGACACCTAAAATAAAACATTAAGCAAAATTAATTACAATATTAGGTAACTACACAGTTTCATTGGAAAATTATGACTATGGTAGTGGAATGGAATAAAAGCCAACTTGAACTAAAATTACAAACTATGGGTATTTGAGCCTGCCTGCAAATTCAAGATGTGATTGCCGGGAGGAATGAAGTTTGAGTTCACATTAATCAATTGAACACTGAAAAGAAAGTTTTGTTAGAAAAAAGTGAATGGCAAGTCAAAAAAGTGAACAGTCTGTGGTAAGTGAGAACACAGGTAGTATAAAAAGTATTGCAAGTGAAGTAAAGAAAGTCACAAACTTCATGCAAGGGGGCATCAGGCAGACATGAATGAGGAAAGTCAATGAAAATAGTAGGGATTCATGAAGAAGTCAAGTAGATTTCACGAAGGACTGCAATAAAGTATATTTCAAAAACTACATTTTTTGATACAGATAAGATAATTGGGAAAAAATAAAAGAACAAGAGGAGACACAAACATGGCTGAAGCCAAAGTCAAATTATAAATGGAGGTGAAAATTAGATGGCGACTTCAAAAGAAGTGATGGAGATTGTTTTATGGAATCTGGTGAAGACCAGATACGAGGGGTAGAAGAGACTCTAAGGATGACATCCTACAATGGTGCTGCCCCTCGCGAAAACCAGAAACACTGGGAGAGAACAAAGCTCTCAGGAGGAGGCATCACATTTAAATGTGTTGAATTTGAAGGAACTTTGAGACAAACAAGAAGGGCTGACAAGGAGACAATTGAAAATACAGATCTGGAACTTAAACTAAAGGTCTAAGCTAGATATATAACCTGGTGAGTCATTTGCTCCTAGGTGGTAATTGAAGCCGTGGGCATGGCTGAGAGAGACTGCCTAGGGAGCAAGTATAGGAAAGGGGGAGCAGGGAGAGGACTGTCTGCCTGTAATGGAAGATCAAGGGGCAAGCAGGGAGGGCACAGCAGGTGCAGGTCCAGACTCCAGTCTGATCAAGATCAAGACGCATGCCAGAGATTCTGATTTTATCCCTATCACAGTTCTTAAAGAACGTGCTGCACCAGGACACAAGATCTCTGAAAGAGACTTTGCTCTGTTAACAGGCATTTCAGATGATCTTGATTAAAGAGTAAAGAACAGTGCTCTTCTCCCAGCATGGTTACTTTCTTTTATGTGCAAGTTGTCCCAGTGTTCGGTGTTTATAGGTCAAAGATGTATTCCATTGGGACTGCAGAGATGTCTCACTGATTAAAAATACTGAATTCTCTTACATAGGACTAGGATTTGATCTCTAGCATCCATATGGTGACTCACAACCATCTGTGACTCCAGTCCCAAGGGATTTGACTCTCTTCTTCTGTCCTCCAGGGCACTGCATGCCTGTGGTATACATATATACATGCAGGAAAAATACCCATACACAAGAAGTAAAAAAATAACTTTAAAAGATTCATTACATTAACACAGGCCAAGTTTGTAGTGTACACAGAAAAAACCTCATTTTTAGGACTCAGGTAAAGTCATAGTAGCCTACTTAGTCAAAATCCAAACATTCAGCACCATCCTGACAGTCAATACATTCTTACCAAGAAAAGCAGACCAGCAAAGAGTTATCTTCTGTGCTTCAAAAATAGATAGCAAAAAAGGACAATAAGCCATGTTTTATGATAATTCATCAGGCACTTATGAAGGCTATTCTGTCTTATTTTATGTAGGATATTCTAGACTTTGTTATCTGATTTCTATCCAATAGGCCGCTGCACCTAATGAAAACTAAAGAACTGTTGAAAAGTAGGCAAATACATAGCTAAGAGGATGGATAATAGGAGTCTTAGCAAGAATGTTGACAAAGAATGACAATAAAGACTACCTCAGAAAGCCAAGAAACACAGCCATCTCAGGTCATAACCACAATACACAACTATTCTCAGCTTGCATTCCCTTCTTTTTCTATATTTCAGTTGTGCCAATAATTCTGAGGTTGGCTAATGCCACGTTCCATTTTTTAAATTTACACATTTAATATTAACTTGTTAAGGTTGTCAACTCCAGTCTTCTTTAAAATGAACATCTTAGAACCTCTCATTTCCATGTGCGCTCGATAACTACATGAGCATAAGCCAACCACGGCATTGGCTAGCAATCATTTGTGCTAGGAGATATTAACTGAAGGTACCATCTAGAATGAGTGCATTACTTTGTTATGGCTGCTGTAACATGGTCCCACAGACTGGGTCTCCCGAAGACCAGGGACATACAGCCTCAAGTACCTAAGAACTGGACAACACCAACAGCAAAACACTGGAAGATTTAGTTCCTTCCACATATGAGAAAATGACTCATCCTAGGCTTCTCTCCTGGATGTGTAGGTGGATGGTTGTCTTTCTATTTTCATGGCATTCCCTTTGTAGTAGATACTTTGCCAAAATCTGCCCTTTCTGTACTTTGCCAGTCAAGATGGACTAGTGTCCATCTTAATATTTTCTTTGAAAGTTGCCAAACACACGACCTCCAAAAGTTCAACATTCTGAGATACTGGGTGCTAAAACTTTGCTATAACATGTAGGGTGGATAGGGACAAAAGTTAAACCATGATGTTTGGTACTTGTGCAAAATAACACACAAATACACTAATTAATATGATGTTTTGCACCTACCATTATTAAGCTAATCAGCTTCATACTGTAAAAACTTAAAACTGTAATATTATTGATGGACTGCCCTGAGTTTACTTTCCTTATCCTCCTTGTGTTCAAAGGCAATTTTAATAACTGATGGCGAACTACTGCATTTCCACAAAGCTTATCAAAATGAGCCAGTGCTCCAAATTTCCTCCTTCCCTAATTCTCTTGTAATATTATTGCAACCATGAACTGCATATTGATCATTTTAGTATACTTTATGTATAACATTGTGTTTTGTATATGAGCTATCATTAAAAAGAATATTTTGAGGTGAATTTCACTGAAAGCCTAGTTGGGAATACACAATTCCTCAGTGTCTGTAGAACTGTGCTGAGTTAATTGACTCACATAGGAGATTGCCTGAGTCTCATTCACCAAGTTCTAATGAACTAAACTAATGAAAAATTGACAAATGGTGGCTCAATTAGGCCCACTTCATCTGTCTTGTTCTGTGGACATTCATTGGCCTTGATTTGCCCAAGTGATATAATGAGCTGGGATGGATTAGGGCTCTGGTTTAATCCATATAAAATGAATGCACAGGTTTGGTGGTTCAGCTCTCTTCAACAGTTGGCAGGTAACATCTTATAGCCACATAACAAGAGTAGCACAGTTGCAGTTAATAATCTCTGGTCAAGTGTTTTCCAAAGTCACATGGTGCTAACTGGATTGAGAGGAGTGTGAATATACATAAGGAGAGTGTACTTTATGTAATTTCAGTAAGTTCAGTAATTTCTGTACTTATTCTGATGTCAATTTCACTGTCAAGGTTGCACTTTCACTTTTCCTGTTTTGAAATTGGAAGACTCATGCCATCCAGACTTGTCTCAAGATTACTACAAAACTGAAGACCACCTCCATCTTGTGATCCTCTTGTCTCCATCTTCTGAGTGCTGGGGAGACAAACATGTGCTTTCTTTATCTTGCCCAGGATTATGAGGTGCTGAGATGGATCTCAGGGCTTTGTGTGTGCATACTAGGAAATCAGTCTACCAAATGAACTACAGACTGTGCCCACCTACCAGTCCTTTTGAAAGACTTCTCTGATCATGTGTTCTAAAGATGCCTTCTCACTTCATTACAGTTCTATCCCATGGTCCTTTTAGAAATGCTTCTTTTATGCTGATGGCTACTAAAATAATCCTTTATATGTGTGTTTTCTACTTATTGATCCATCTTCTACCTCTGGTGGAATATGAGCTGCTCAAGAGTATAGGCATTTTAGTCAGTCCTCTGTAATGGTTTCTTGCCCAACATGGACTGGGCACAAGAAGAAATCAGGTAACATTAGAGAAGTGTGGCTCCGAAGGACTACTCACAAGACCTATTAGATCTCTGATCTCACTTCCTGTAAATCTTTGCTCTATTATATCCCTTAAACTTTCCTGCCCCAAGTTTTTGCATATCCTTTTCTCTTTCTTTCTGTATGCTTCACTTCCTCATTTATTTAGGGGATCTTCTCAAGATAAACTTCACCCTGCATAAAATCTCCATTTCCCAAAAACTCATAATGCCTTGCTGTGTTTGGTTGTTCTTCATTGTATCTGAAGAAGACACAGTGGATATCTGTTTGTTATACTAGATGACATGGGACACAACTCAAAAAGCTTCAAGATACAGATATTCATTCCCTGAGTTGTGTGGAGTGTTGTCTGCCTTTAGCTCAAAGCTTATAAACACCACTCCACTGGAACCTGCTCCTGAGTGGGAGAATCCTCAGCCCACTTCACACGGTCAATGGAGAGGTTGACCAGCTCCTGAGTTACATCTGGGATTCTCACTGCCAGACCAGTTTTTCTCTTTCTCTGACTCACATATTTGTGCTTAGTGAAACTACATGTACACAAATCTTGACTATATAATGTGTGGTCCTAGGTAGGATACAAGCTGAGATTTAGGTGGCGTGTAAAGCTCAGAGGATAGGGATTTTATATAATTGATCCACTCTTATGTGCTATTAAATGTCTGCAGTTTAAAATGATGCCTGGAAGGTGTTCAATTAACATTTGTTGAACAGGTAAATGAAAAAGTGGGTAGAAAGCTCTACTGCAAGTTAATTATGGACAAGAAATAATTCTACAAATTTTTACTTGGAGACAATACAGAGCAGTTTTCAGGAGAGTATTCAATTCCTTTGAATACGGAATGCTAGCATGCCAATAATAAGCCCTATGAATAATTTATTTTGCAATCTCAATTTCTAGTTTTGGGTGTGATCTTATAGATACTCAAAGTCCCTGCATTATGATATCATAGCTCAATTGGCCTACCTAGAAACAATATAATAAAGTCATACAAGCATTTCTTTCTTTCCTAAATAAAGAAGCTGAATATTGGACAGTTAATGTGATTTCTCTGAGGGTACTTGTCATAACATGGCAGAATGTCCATGCAAACTCAAATTTTCTCTATTGTTATGGCTGTATTCATGCTCCTTCATTCACTAAGAACAACCCCAGTTTCTAATAATTACATACTAAACTCATACAACTTAGGTTTTGCGCACAGATTTCTGGAATGCTCAGATATCACTTAAAGCTTGGTTTCTCTAATTAAAAGACAAGGAATCTCTCTTTGATTAAAGACCCAGAAGTTTCTCTACGATGTTGAAAGAAGTGGAAAATCTAATAAACAGAAACTACTGCTTTTAAGATTCATCTGTGAAGCTCTTAATAAACACTGCAAGAAACAGTAATCATTGTGCCCCTGGTCTCAAGATATCTTCCCTCTGAGAATCACTGATTGGTCTTGTTACTGTAGAGATGTCAATGTGACTTGTCAATATAACCTTTTCATGTAAGGCCTGAATTTCAATAGAAGGCATTTGAAAAATACTTGCAATTGTGAAAATAAATTTTACATTATATAGGGATCTGTCTTTATGGATCTGTGTATAAGCAGAAAATGGAAATTCAACTTCTCATGGTAACTGATTTGTGTTTTAAATGCACATTAAATTTAGTCCTTTGTTCACTTCAATATTATGGCCAATAAGATGATTAGTGATATTCAGATGCTAAATATTTTAAGGCAATGGGTTTTTTTTTTTTCAGGGAATGAGTAATACTGTGATCATAACACCCTATGGAATTGCATATCTGAGATTATCTGCTCTACTGAACATAATTTAGTGGTCACCCTAGCTAGATCCTGTGGAGTTTCTGCTCTCTGTAGACAGCCCTCCATCATGGCCAAGGGATATTGCAAGCTCATGTTGGAGAAAAGTGTGACCGTCTGAGCTAGTGGGATTGTGGGATTGCTCAAACTCTAGACTCAGAAGGAAGAACTCTTTCCTGAAGCTGTGATACAGATCAACCTTGGTTTTACCCAATCTACTCTCCTTTTCAATTTAACTTACAGAAATGATACCTTTGCAAACCTTTTAAAAGGATTTTCCTGCATCTGCCTGCTCTTCCCCCACTATGTCACACATGTCATGGTGTAGCTACTTCTTCCAAAATGACATAAAACAGAAGAAATCTACTGGGGAAATGTAACCAGCAAGAAGAGAGTAGAGGGACCACGGAATGGAAGAATAAGAGAGGAGAAAGATGAATAAGAACAATAGGTGCATGAAAATGCTATAGTGAAATGCATTACTCTATTTTCTAATTGAAAAAAATGACTTAAAATGGAAATATCCTCTTGGAGGCATAAGGGAGATTCCTAAGACTCTGGAATCTCATGATCTAAGATTCATGAGGTCCCTCCCCAATGTTGTATAAATGGAAAATAGTTGTTGGAAAATGGAAACTCCTCAGTAGAGCTTCCTGTAAGCTGGGCAGAGTTCCAGTGATCTGCCTTTCATGACTGTTGCCCATGTAGGGGTGGACTTTCCAGCATTATGACTGTCTGTCTATTCACCCATGTTACTTTAACTCCTTAGCCAATGTTCATGTAAGTATCACCAATGAGCTCATTGACTTATTAAGTTAGACTTGGCTAGAATAGTTTCTTCGGTCTGTTGCTGGTCCCCTATCTTGGGTGTGTAGAATTTCATTCAGTGCTCCACCCCACCCCCAGGAAAAAGCATGCAACAGACTCATTTAAAATCATATGAGTTTATGTTATAGACACATGTTTTAAAATAGTTCAAAATATTTTGCAATAAAAATTATTCAAGTGTTATAGATAACAGGCATTGCAAGATGTCTACTTACCACTTCTTATATGTGGAGGAAAAGGACCATAGCTTTACCCAGTGTATGGGAAACCCAATTTTTATATTGTTCCACCATATAAAAAAAAAGTAACTGATCCACATTAAGTACTTAGGACACATCTAAAAATAATTTTTAAGGAAAACTCCATTATTATCCAGACTACCTTTATCTCAGTACATTCAATGAATACTTTCCCAAATATGGCAATATGGTAAAATATGTTTTATGTTTTTGAGATGGTTATAGTTGGAGAAAAATGTGGTTGAAATTAATAGAAATTATTCTACTGTATACATCCAAAATGGAGAAAAGTATGATCTTCCTGAGTGCAGTGGGAACAAAATGAGATTAAGTTGTAATCAATGAGAAAAAAGAAAAAAAAAACTGTGGTACATTTACACAATGGAATACTACTCAGCTATCAGAAACAAGGAAATTATGCAATTTGCAACCAAATGGATAGAACTGGAAAGACTCCTCCTGAATGAGCTAATCCAGACTCAGAAAGATACACATGGCATGTACTCACTTATAACTGGATTTTAGCCATATATTGCAGGATAACTATCCCACAACCCACAGACCCAAAGGAACAGGAACCTAGCATAATTATCCTAGGAGAAACTCCATCCAGCAGGAGATCAAAACAGATGAGACACACAGTCAAACATTAGGAGGAACTTTGGAAGTTATGTATAAGAGAGAGAGGAGAGGAGGAGGAATAGAGAGAACCTGAGGGGATAAGAACAACACCTGCAGATCAACAGAACCAACCAACCTAGACCCCTAGAGGTTCACAGAGACTGAACCACTAACCAAAAAAAAAAAAAAAAAAAAGAAGACACCATACTTACACTAGATCTAGACCTCCCCTATACATATGTAGATGATAGGCAACTTAGTCTTTATATAGATCCCTTAGCAAGTGGAGAGAGGGACGGTCTCTACCATGTACTCTGTTGCTGTTAGTAGACCTCACCCTAGCTGGGCTGCCAAGTTGGGCCTCAGAGAAAGAGGAAGCTCTCAGTCCTTATGTGACTGATGAACTGAGGAGGGTTGATATATGCACACCCCTCACCTGAGGAGAAGGATAGGAGGGAGAAAGAGTAGAGGGTGGGTAGGACCAGGGGGCGAAGAAGGAGGGGGCTGTGATCGCTATGTACCTTGAATAAATAAATATTAAGGAGGGGAGAAGAAAAATCCCAAAGAGTAACTAAAAGAAAAGAAGTTTTGACAAAATGATGACACTAAAAACACTACTACAGTCTTAAGACAGCCATAGTATCAAACAGCTGTCCTTACTAGTCATAAAAGGAGGGGCAAACGCAGCTTGCATGTAACCATCTAAAACTATACAAAACGGATATTCCCAATATGTAGCCAGTTACATTACAAATTTGCCAATGCTTTTCTAAATCATCTTCTCCTAAAAAAACTTTTATGTTTATTCTCGTATGTTATGAGGGACCTACAAAGGGTCTTTGGAAGTCATTACAGCTTGTGACATATTGCTATCAGGGGAACTACATCGAAAGGCACCTAGACTTCATTAACATTCAGTACCATGAAAGTCAGGGTAGCCCCACAGGCTGTCTGAGTTCAAGTCCTCTTATGGAAAACATTATTTAATACCCAGCATCCTTAACTCTAAAGGCTGTGCATATTCAAGAGAGTCAAAGTCATATGTTATTAGAAAGGGTAGAATAGGCTAAAAAACACTTTTCTTTTTACAAAGGATATATACATTATAAAATTGCTAGAATTTAAACTTTAAATTTTCTTTCCTCTTGATCTAATAAGATTTTGATCCATGCTTTATGCTCAGAAAAATAAAGCCACAGTGATAAATATTTTTTCTGGGTGGTAAGAGTGGAAAGAGTGTAGCTATCATTTTCATGACCAGATGATGTGGTCATGCTTGCATTGCATGAAGAAGAATCTCCTTGTCATACTGTCAGTTGTAACTGAAGTTCAGAATAAGCTTGTATTTCCACAGAACTTGAGGAAGCAGCTACCTATTCAATGACTGATAGGGATGAGGGATGACCATGAAGTCTGAGTCCAAGTGTCAGTCAAGCTATATATTCCTTTTGTTCTGCTAATGGAAAGGGAGAGCTCTGTCTCTCATGCACTCAACTCCCAGAGTTCTCACCAACTCTGCTGAGAATCCTTGCATCCTTGCTCTTTCTCCCTCTTCCCAGGAAGGATCAACACACATCACTGCTCTCCTTCCCCATAATTTCCTCTGCATCCTCGCTTCCAGATGACTAATGTCTCCCATTCCATCATAGGAACCACTGCCCAATTACTCTACCCCACTCTTTACCTTACCAATCTGTCATAAAGCTCAACAATTGTGGATAGAAAGCAGCTGCATGTGAGAATCTGTGCTTTAGTTATTCCAGAAATGTTAGGGGAACCTCACAGGTCCTGCTTGCCAAAAGAGCAAACTCAGTTCCACTGCTCCGGCCTCTGTCTGCTCTCATGTGGTGCTGAGATCCTCTACTCTCCTGCTCCATCACATCTCTACCCCAATCAGCACAGCAACTCCTCAACCTTCCCTCATCCTGCCTTAACACTTCTCAGTATTATCTCCTGTCTATTCTTTGGTCTTATTATCTGCGCAGTCCACTTTGATAAATTTCCCTTTTCTTTCTCTCTTATACCCCAGTGCCTTTTGTTTTTGTTTTTGTATTTTAAGAATTCTGTCTTTCCACCTTTCTTCCAAGAGGCCCTTTATAGCAGTAGCCCTTGATATTTCTTAGGCTGGTTTGTTGCATAAAGATTTCTAAAAGAGTTGTTAGCAAGTCAGCGAGCCCTGTGATTTATGACTATTGCTCAGGCAGCAGCTTAGCTGGAAGAATTGAACAAAACACGAGCATCCCAAGGGAAACCAAAAGCTACTGTAAAATGCTGTAGACCTCTGGTTTCAAAAGAGATCTTTACAACAATCTAGTCAAGCCTCAGCACTTTCTAGCAAAGGGTACCACAGTTTGAAGATGGTAATGCACTTATCAAAGGTCATACCAGTATGGGTAGCAGGATGAAAAACCGAAAACCAAGCCTGACTCTCCTGCTTGCCTCTTACGTTCCTTTTTCCCTTCCTCTATCCCTTCAATAAAAATCACTTCACCAGTTTGGAAGGGTTTGGAACTAAGCTGAAGCTATGTGAAGTCTTGGTCATTAATCCAGGGTTCTAGGTTGCTTACATACAGTAAAGGAGTTACTTTATTCCACAGAAGGGAAGTTGGTTCGTCAACACTGCAGGAGCTCACGATTGCATTGCTTTAAGAACAAACTGCCTCTCTGTTCTGCCTTCTAAATTATAGGGGAGGGAAAAAAATCTAAGCTCCTAATAAAGTTTTAAATAGATTGCATCAAGCATACTAACTTTGAATAACTGAACTACCATAAAAAGCCTCACTGTCTGTCAACTGACTGGCAGGTGGTGAAGACAGTGCCAGAAGGGAGTTAATGATGTTCAGGGCCCTTGACCAACTCTAAGGCACTAGTTGTCATCCCTTAATCTTCACCTATGTTATGCCTAGAAAAAGGACAATGAACTCTGCCCTTAAGGGGGGTGGGAGTTCCTGGTAGCTACTTGGGAGTGATTTGGTTGCCTTCATCAAACTTTTGTTTCCAGACTTTTGTCAAAGATGCAATTGAGTGGCAAGGGGAAGGGATTGGATGTGCAAGAAGAAAGGGCCTCCCCATGAAATTTCACACATCTCAGAAAGCTTGGGTCGTATTATTTCTATTAGGGTATCTTTCTTTGCACAAAATGCAGATTTCCTACTTATGTAACTTGTGCATTCTATGGTTGGTTCCTTGGCATTCCCCTCCACAAAATTATTTGGGAACAGGATTATGAGACTGACGCGCTGCCTACTGCACTAAGAAGGCACTGGGAACAGGATTAAAAGAAAGGGTTTATGGAGGAAGAAAGGAAATCTTTTTAATTGTAGGTTTTAGATGTCCTTTTTGTACAAACAAACAGCAAATTTTGTGACAATGCCTTATGTTTTTACTTGCCCAAGACATGCAGGATTGTATGTCATCAAGAAGAGAGAGCTTTCTGAAAGATTAAAGTTAGTAGATGAAATAAAGGATACCTAATAAGGTTTGAATTTAAAATGACTGTTTTCCATTAGTTTTCTCCAATATTTGATGATAGTATATGTGTGCTTTAAAAGCCTTTAATTTTCAGCTAAAATTCATTTTTTAACATTTACCTATTAATTCAAGTTACATCTTGATCACAGCTCCCTCCCTCCTCCCCTCCTGGTCCCACCCTCCCACCTTGTACCCCCTCTCCCATCTATCCTTCTCTTCTGGTGTGGGGAGCCCACACATATCAGTCTCCCTCAGTTCATCAATCATATTAGGACTAAGAGTTTCCTCTTGATCTGGGGCCCTGCATGACAGTTCAGCTAGGGTAAAGTGTCTCACTAACAGCTAACAGAATACATTACTGAGACTCCCCCACCACCCCACTTACTAAGGGATCTGTATGAAGACCTATCCTCTTTATTTGTATAAGGGGCGGTCTAGTATCTGGTTTTTTGTTTGTTTGTTTGTTTTTTGGTTAGTGTTTCAGTCTCTGTAAGCCTCTGGGGGTTAGGTTGATTGGTTCTGTTGATCATCATGTGTTGTTCTTGTTCCCTCCAGGTCTCTCTATTCCTCCTCCCTCTCTTATATAGGACTCCCAGAGCTCCACCTAATGCTTGACTGTGTGTCTCAGTAACTGCTTTGATCTACTGCTGGGTGGAATTTCTCCTAGGACAATTATGCTAGATTCATGTTCCTTTGAGTATGCAGGTTATAGAATAGTTATCCTATACTATATGACTAAACTCCAATTATAAGTGAGTAGATGCCATGTGTATCTTTCTGGGTCTGCGTAGGCTCACTCAGGACGAGTTTTTCTAGTTCCATCCATTTGTTTGCAAATTGCATGATTTCCTTGTTTCTGATAGCTGAGTAGTATTGTGCACATGTACCACATTTTTTTTTAATCCATTCTTCAGTTGAAGGGCATCTGGGTTGTTTCCTGTTTCTAGCTATTATGAATAAAGCTGCTATGAACATAGTTGAGCTGAAGTCCTTTTGGTTTGGTGAAGAATCTTTGGATATGTGCCCAAGAGTGGTATGGCTGGATCTTGAGGTATAACTATTCACAATTTTCTGAGATACCACCAGATTGATTTCCAAAGTTGTTGTACAAGTTTGCACTCCCGCCAGCAATGGAGGAGTTTTCCCCTTTCTCCATACCCTTGCTAGTATGTGCTGTCATTTGAGTTTTTGATCTTAGCCATTCTGATGGGAGTGAGATGGAATCTCAGAGTCATTTTGAGTTGCATTTCTTTGATGACTGAGGATGTTGAACATCTCTTCTAATGTCTCTAGGCCATGAGAGATTCCTCTTGTGAACTCTTAGTTTAGCTTTGTACACCATTTTTTCATTGGATTATTTGGTTTCTTGATGTTTAATTTCAAGTTTTTTGTAGATTTTGGGTATTAACCCTCTGTGCTAAATAATCCAAAAAAAACCCAATTGCTATCATATAAAAACAAAAAAAAAATATGCCTTTTCACAGATTCCTGGTGGGAAATAATTTGTAGGGTATATATATATATATATATATATAGTTAAGCACAGTATCTGACAAATAAATGTAAATAAGTATCAATAGTTATTTATGCTTATTTTCCTCTATTTTTAGTTTATTCTTCAAAACAGTTTATAACAAATTTAAAGGTAGGATTAAAATTTAGTATACTCAACAATGTACTTTCCTGAACAATAAAGAGACAAGAGCTCAGATAAATACAAGAAACAATCCATCAAATATCATGAACAGCATTTTGAACAAAAACAGTCTGACAAATAAAAATGTACTGTTCAGGAGGGGCAAGATGGTGGTGATCAAGTAGGACACATTTGGATCATCAGGAAGACAGATTGGACAACAGCAGCAGCAGAGATATACTCCTGCAGAAGGCAGTTTGTGAGGCGCAAGCTATCTGGGCTTGCCCAGCAAAACAATAAAGAACTAGGTACTGGAAAAATAGTCACTGGAGTATCAGAGTCACCAGACACAGGCATGGAGCGCTTCCCGCCGGGAGACTGCACTACCTCCTTACTGGATCCTTTCAGGAATACAGCTGGTGGTTTCAACCTCCAAACATAGGACCTCCTGAGTCTGCAGTGCCTGTGGACACCCAGGAGCATACCAGCAGAGCCACTACACGGGAAACTGCCAGAAACCACTTAAGGGCAGACTAGCTACACTGAGGGACTATCCCTGGGATATTCTAGTATGGCAGCATCTAGCTGACCAGCTAAGGCAGCCTCTGGCAGCGGGATCTAGCTGGCAGGAGCTGAGCTTCCCTGAGCATAAGCACACTGTGGGCAGGATACAGAACACAATTTGGGACTCCCTCCCCCACCTCCACCCTTGCCTGACTACAGGTCAGGGAGAAGTCCCTTCCAGGCAGGCTGCTTTGGAGCATTGCAATACAGGCAGGGAATATGGAAATGAACTCCATATTGGATCTCCTAACTCCACCCCCTCTGCCTGGCCCCCAAACTGGGCCTCAAACTCCTCCCCCCAGCTGTGCAGCAGGGCATAACAGCAGTGACAGCACTGGTTCACAAAGTCTCAAACTGAGAGATACAGACGACTGGCTCTAAGACTCCTCTGAGATTAGATTGAGAAGACCAGAGCCAAAGCCCTGACACCTTATCTACAGGGGGTCTGGTGGAAGCCTCTGCCTATCTAGGCAGTCTGTACCAGAGCACTACAGTTCTGGCAGGGAAAAGTCGCTGAGATTTGATGAGTGAATTCCATACTGGAGCTATCTGCCTGTGCTCACTTCAGCAGGGCACTCAGTCTACAGACCTAGCCTAGTACATTCAGATCCCCTCCCAGAGCAGTGAAACAGTCCTGGACTGGGGCATGATACCGGAGGGGGGCAGGCAGCACCTGACCACAGAGCCTCTAACTTAGAGGCACCCTCCACCCCCTCCAGCCTCCCCCCCCCCAGTCCAAGTACTGGAGACGCTTTGCAAACTCACTGCCTGCACCCACTTTGGGAAGGCTCTCATTCTACTGCCTCAGGTCTGGAGCAGTAAAGCAGTTCTGAACTATTGCATGCAGCCTGGTTTGCTCGACCCAAAGAACTTCTGACTGAGAGGCACAGGGTGATCCTAAAACCACCCCCACCCTGGAGAAGAGTGTGGAAGGACCACAACCAAGTCTTGATACCCTTGCTACAGGGAAACTGCCAGAAGCCACATAAGTGCAGGCTAACTACACTGAAGCACAGTGATTCTGGTGGAGAATAGGCAGCTGAGCATCTCCAATTCCAAACACTGTGGACAGGGTGTAAATTCCACATCAGATCACCCTGACTGCACCTGCCTTGTCCCATACCTGAATACCCAGGCTACAGAAAGCTCTGACTTGGGAGCAGTGAAACAAGCCTGGACCATTGCTCATTGTCTGGGTGATGTGGGCTGTTCCAGAACACAGTGCTTCTGGCTATAAGTCACACATTGAACCTGAGAGCAGCTTGGGAGGACCACAATCATGGTCCTGACACATAAAATGCAGGGGAGCTATAGCTCCAGCCAGCAGGCTGTGGCCTGACAACCTGCACCATCATTGCTACGAAGACCAGTTGGATATCAGGAACCTGCAGGCAGGTAAATCACATCCCACCACAACCTCTGACCTGACTTCCCAATTTGGACACAACGGGAAGGGGTGAGCTCTGGGAGACACACTGAGAACTAACCTCCACACAAGGCCCCATACAGCCTGTGGAGAGCTACAGATCACCAAGCTATATGGCCTCTACACAAATCACCCTTCTTGGCACTGAGCCCAAAAGGCACCAGTAAAAAACAACTAAGAACAACCAGATAGCTAAAAGTCAGCAAAAGAACAGATCTGACAAAAGTCAGGGAAATATAACTCCAACAAAATGCAGCTATGCCAATACAGCAAACCATGACCACTCACCACAGCTGAAAAACATGAAAATGATGACAAATCTATACTCTGGAAATGATAGAATCCTTTCAAGAACAATTTAAATCTCTGAAGGAATTCAAAGATTCCTCAATTTTACAAATGAAAGCAACAGAGAATACCATTAGTGATCTCCAGCCAAAGTGGCTCAATGTGAACAGGAAAGAGGCAAGGCAACAAACAAATTGGAGCAGGAAATCTCAAAAACAAAATAAAATTCTTCAAGACTTGAAATTGGAAGTGGAAGAAATAAAGAAAACACAAACTGAGGTAATCCTGGAGGTAGAAAATCAAGGGAAGAGAACAGGAACTATAAACATGAGTATAAAAATAGGATATAAGAGATGGAAGACAGAATCTCAGGAGTGAAAGATTCAATTGAAGAAATCAGTACAACAACCAAAGAAAATGAGAAATCTAAGAAAGTTCTCACCCACAACATTCAAGAAATCAAGGAGTCAATGAAAAGACGGAACCTAAGAATTATTGGCATAGAAGAAAGAGAAGACTCCCGACTTCAATGTCTACAAAACATCTTCAACAAAATCATAGAAGATACCTTCCCAAACCTAAAGAAAGCAATGCCAATAAAATTCTAAGAGGCATACAGAACACCAAACAAAATAGACTAGAAAATAAATTCTTTGCACCACATAATAATTGAAACTCCAAATGTACAGAACAAAGAAAATATTAAAAGCTGTAAGAGAAAAAGGTCAAGTAACATATTATGGCAGACTCATCAGAATTACACCTGACTTCTCAGAAACTTTAAAAGCCAGAAGGGCCTGAGCAGATGTCCTAAAAGCCCTAAGAGATCATAGGTGCCCTGCTAGACTACTATATCCAGCAAAACTCTCTATCAACATAGATGGAGAAAACAAGATATTTCATGGAAAAAATAAAGTTTAAACAGTATCTTCCCACAAACACAGCCCTATGGAAGATCTTAGAAGGAAAATTCCAATGCACTGAAGATAACTACACCCAAGAAAACAGAGGAAGCAAAAAAACTCCAGAGCCGCTAAGCCAAAAGAAAGACACAACCAACACCTACATCAAAATAACAGGAAAAATAACAACCTTTGGTCATTAATATCCATCAACATCAATGGATGAAACTCCCCAGTAAAAAGACACAGGCTCACAGAATGGATCCACAAACAAGACCCAACATTCTGCTGTATACAAGAAACATATCTCTCTAACAAAGATAGACGCTACCTCAGAGTAAAGTGCTGGGAAAAGGTTTTCTAAGCAAATGGGCCCAGGAAGCAAGCTGGCATGGACATCCAATTATCAAATAAAATATACTTTCAACTGAAGTTAATAAAAAAAAGATAGGGAAGGCACTACATACTCGTCAAAGGAAAAATTCATCAAGACGGCATCTCAATACTGAATATCTATGCCCCAAATACAAGGGTACCCACATTTGTAAAATAAACTCTTCTAATGCTTAAAACTCACATTGATTGCCACACATTAGTAGTAGGAGACTTCAACACCCTATTCACAACAATGGACAGGTCATTGAGACAGAAACCAAACAGAGAAATAATGAGCCTAACAGAGGTCATGAACCAAATGGACCTAGCAGATATCTACAGAATGTTTCACCCAAACACAAAAAGCTATACCTTCTTTTCAGGACTGCATGGAACCTCCTCCAAAATTGACCATAAAGTCAGACACAAAGCAAGCCTCAACAGATACAAGAAGTTGAAATAATCCCTTGAATCTTATCAGATCACCATGGAATAAAGCTGGACTTCAACAACAGCAGAAATAATACAAGGCCTACACATTCATGGAAATTGAACAACTCTCTACTGACTGACCACTGGGTCAGGGAAGAAATAAAGAAGGAAATCAAAGCCTTCTTAAAATCCAACGACAATGAAAGTACAACATATCCAAACCTATGGGACACATTGAAAGCAGTGATACAAGGAAAGTTCATAGCACTATGTGCCATCAAAAAGAAAATTATAACATCTCATATTAGCGAATTAACAGCTGAACTGGAAGAACTGGGAAAAAAGAAGCAAACACTCCTAAGAAAAGCAGAAGGCAGGCAATCATCAAACTTAGGGCTGAAATCAACAGCTTAGAAACAAAAATAAAGATATGAAGAATCAATGAAAGCAGGAATTGCTTCTCTGAGAAAATCAACAAAATAGACAAACCCTTAGCCAAATTAACTAAAAGGCAGAGGGAATAAACCAAAATCATCAAAATAAGAAATGAAAAGGTAGCAATAACAACAGATATCGAAGAAATCCAGAGAATCTTTAGGTCCTACTTTAAAAATCTGTACTCTGCTTTCTGCCGGGAGACACAGAAGGAGACAGACGTCTGGAGAAGTCTGGAAGATATTTGGACCGAGGGATCCAAGATGGCAGTGGCGGGCGCAGACATATTTTGATTTTGGGGTCAACAGTCACAAGGCAGCAAGTGTTGCAGGACGCTGTACAAAGGACACGACCCCTTCTAAATCTCACCCAGCTACACAGGGACCACGGAAGATGCCTGGGCAGGACACCCCTTCCAACTCTCGGACACGCTAGGAAGCCTCTGGACCCGGGAATTGGGATAACCCATCCCCCTAAAAGGAGAAATCCCCGGTAAGTTCCAACCTAATACCCAGCTGGCAGATTCAGAAACCACGCAGAGATAATCCCCACCCTGCTGGGCACTCCCAGGTCTCACACAGACAATCCAATTATCTGAGAAAGGTTGCAACCCTTGGAAGTGAAGTAGCTCCACTGCAAAGTGCCTTCAGATACCAGTCTGTGATGTCACTGGCCAGCTTCCAAGCCTTGGGAGCGGTAAGGCTATTGAAGCTGAACTGCAGATTTACCCCCTACAGGAACCAACCCCAGACAAACTGTGAGATATTTGAAAGTGTCCTATATTGAACTTTTGTACTAGTAAGGGCCCTTCCGGCGGGGAATCAGAGCTTACTTGTGCACAGCTCCGCCACCTGAATTAATTAGGTCCCCACCTGGGAGGCAGGACTAAATGACTCACCTTATAGGGGTGGAGTAAGGCAACTCCTACACCACAGTGCCCCTTTGGACCCAAGTCCAGAAGACAGCAAAAAAAAAAAAAAAAAAAAAAAAAATTCCACATGGCTAGAGGCCAGAGACAAAAAAAAAAAAAAGAAAGAAAACAGAGCAAAATGTCTCCAACAAAAGAAAGCAACGCTATTCCATCCAGCCCGAACCACCTCACCACAACTGAAACACATGAAAACGATGACAATTCTACATTATGGAAAGTGATAAAGACACTTCAAGAAGAACTTAAAACTATGAAGGAATTCAAAGAAGCCACAATTCTACAAGTCAAAACAACGAATAACATCATTAAAGAGCTCCAAGCCAAGGTGACCCAGCTTGAACAGGAAAAGGATAAAGCAATGAAAGATCTCCAGACAAAAACAAGCAAACTGGAGAAGAAAATGTACAAAACAAACACTACCATTCAAGACATGAAAATAGAAATGGAAACAATAAAGAAAACACAGTCATAGTTAAAAGAGGAAATGGAGAATCAAGAGAAGAGAACAGGAACTACAGATGTGAGTATGAAAAATAGGATGCAAGAGATGGAAGACAGGATCTCAGGCATGGAAGATTCGATGGAAGAAATCAGTACAACATCCAAAGAAAATGAGAAGGCTAAAAAATCTCTCACCCACAACATCCAAGAAATCAAGGACTCAATGAAAAGACGGAACCTAAGAATTATAGGCATAGAGGGAAGAGAAGACTCCCGACTCCATGGTCCAGGAAATATCTTCAACAAAATCATAAAAGAAAACTTCCCAAACCTAAAGAAAGAGATGCCAGAAAAAATCCAAGAGGCTTACAGAACACCAAACAGATTAGATCAGAAAAGAAACTTCTCTCGCCACATAATAATAGAAACTCCAAATGTAGAGAACAAAGAAAGGATATTAAAAGCTGTAAGAGAAAAAGGCCAAGTCACATACAATGGCAGACCCATCAGAATCACACCTGACTTCTCCTCAGAAACTTTAAAAGCTATAAGGGCCTGGACGGATGTCCTACAAGCCCTGAGAGAACATAGGTGCCCAGCCAGACTACTACACCCAGCAAAATTCTCTATCAACATAGAAGGAGAAAACAAGATATTCCATGACAAAATCAAATTCAAACAATATCTCCTCACAAACCCAGCCCTATAGAAGATCCTAGAAGGAAAATTCCAACACAGAGAAGATAACTACACCCAAGAAAACAGAGCAAATAGAAACCTCCACAGCAACTAAACAAAAGAGAAACACAAGACAGCCAGCTATACCAAAAAAATGGGAAATAGCAACCCCTGGTCACTAATATCCATCAACATCAATGGACTCAACTCGCCAATAAAAAGACACAGACTTACAGACTGGATCCGTAAACAAGACCCATCTTTTTGCTGTATACAAGAAACACATCTCACTATTGAAGTAGGCTTCATCCCAGGGATGCAGGGATGGTTCAACATACAAAAATCTATCAACATCATTCACCATATAAACAAGATGAAAGAAAAAAAACACATGATAATCTCGCTAGATGCAGAAAAAGCATTTGACAAAATTCAACACCCCTTCATGCTAAAAGTTCTGGAGAGAACAGGAATACAAGGACTGTACCTAGAAATAATAAAGGCAATATACAGCAGGCCAGTGGCCAACATCAAAATAAATGGAGAGAAACTTGAAGCATTTCCTCTAAACTCAGGGACAAGACAAGGATGCCCACTTTCACCATATCTCTTCAATGTAGTACTTGAGGTTCTTGCTAGAGCAATAAGACAACTAAAGGACATCAAGGGGTTAAACACAGGAAACGAAGAAGTCAAATTATCCCTATTTGCAGATGATATGATAGTATACATAAGCGACCTCAAAAATGCCACCAGAGAACTCTTACAGCTGATAAACACCTTCAGCAAAGTGGCTGGATACAAAATTAATTCAAAAAAATCAGAAGCCCTTCTTTATACAACAAACAAATGGGCTGAGAAAGAAATAAGGGAAACAACCCCCTTCACAATAGCCACAAACAACATAAAATACCTGGGGGTAACTCTAACCAAGGAAGTAAAGGACCTGTACAACAAGAAATTCAAGCCCTTCAAGAAAGAAATGGAAGAGGCCTTTAGAAGATGGAAAGATCTCCCATGTTCATGGATAGGTAGGATCAACATAATAAAAATGGCCATCCTACCAAAAGCAATATATAGATTCAATGCAATTCCTATCAAAATACAAACACAATTTTTTATAGACTTGGAAAGAGCTAGTCTCAATTTCATATGGAACAACAAAAAGCCCAGAATAGCTAAATCAATCCTGTTCAATAAAAAAAAAAAAAAAAAAAAAAAATCTGGAGGTATTACCATCCCAGATTTCAAGCTGTACTACAGAGCAATAGTTGTAAAAACAGCATGGTATTGGTATAGAAACAGACCAGTGGATCAATGGAATCGAATTGAAGATCCAGAAATAGACCCACACACTTATGGCCACCAAATTTTTGACAAAGAAGCCAAAACGGCACAATGGAAGAAGGACAGCATCTTCAACAAATGGTGCTGGTCCAACTGGATGTCCATTTGTAAAAGAATGAAGTTAGACCCATACTTATCACCTTATACAAAACTTAAGTCCAAGTGGATCAAAGACCTTAACATAAGGCCGGACACACTAAATCTACTTGAAGAAAAATTGGGAGAAACCCTCGAACTAATTGGCTCAAGCGACAACTTCCTGAACAGAACACCAACAGCTCAGGACTTGAAATCAACAATCAATAAATGGGACCTCATGAGACTGAAAAGCTTCTGTAAGGCAAAGGACATTGCCATTCAAACAAAACGGCAGCCTACAGACTGGGAGAAAATCTTCACCAACCCCACATCTGACAGAGGGCTAATATCCAAAATCTACAAAGAACTCAAGAAATTAAATGCCAAGAAACCAAATAATCCAATCAAAAAATGGGGAACAGAGCTAAATAGAGAATTCACAAAGGAGGAATCCCTAATGGCTGAGAGACACTTGAAGAAATGCTCAACATCCTTAATCATCAGAGAAATGCAACTCAAGATTACTCTGAGATTCCATCTCACACCTGTCAGAATGGCTAAGATCAAAAACTCAAATGACAGCACATGCTGCTGAGGGTGTGGAGAAAGGGGTACCCTACTCCATTGCTGGTGGGAATGCAGGCTTGTGCAACCACTATGGAGGTGAGTCTGGCGATAAAATAGAAAACTTGGAATAGCTCTGCCACAGGACCCAGCCATACCACTTCTGGGTATACACCCAAATGCTTCTTCATGGAATCGTAAGGAAGTTTCTTCATCTATGTTTATAGCAGCCTTATTTGTAATAGCTAGAAACTGGAAACAACCCAGATGTCCCTCAACCGAAGAATGGGTTAAAAAACTGTGGTACATCTACACAATGGAATATTATTCAGCTATCAGGAAAAATGAAAGTATGCAATTTGCAGCCAAATGGATGGAACAAGAAAAAACTCATCCTGAGTGAACTAACCCAGACTCAGAAGGACGCATATGGCATCTGTTCACTTATAGTAGGATTTTAGCTACATAGTAGAAGGTATCGATACTATAACTAACACACCAAACGGAACTTGGACATAGACTTCTTATTTTTAATTTTTACTTATTTTTTATATATTAGTTATATTTTTTCTATTTTTTAGTCTTTTTTATCTATTGTATGCTTATTGGTTTGTTTGTTTAGTAGTTCTCTCTCCCAGGCAACGAGACACTTTTCACTGATGGTACTGCTTCGTAGACCCCCAATGAATGAAGAGGCTCTTGGCCCTCATACAACCTCTCAACTGAGATGAGGGACTGTTATATAAGGACACCCCACCCCAGAGAAATGGGATGGAATGGTTAGGAGGTAAAGAAAAAAAATGAAATGTGATGTTTCGGCCTTTTACTACTAATTGTCATAAACTGTTTAGGATAATTAAGAAATGCAAACTAATGGTTATGCAAGCCGGTCATTCTGTTAGGTACTATGACAGCCTATTATAGTTACTTGCTAAGCTAATCAGAAATAAACCTGCTAACAGACAAGCAACATCTGCTTACCCTAATATAAGAGATAGATAGGGCCTCTTCAAAAACCTCAAGAGATCTGCAGAATATGGCATTCAAAGATGTTTTCATAACTTTAGATTTTTTTTATATCAAGACATATCAACTCCTGACAGCACCCCCTATTCTCCTCTAAGTAGAAGATGAGCATCGAAGAATCTCCAGTGGGAGATGACTGAATTAGTCGCAAGCCTGTCTCTTGGTAGGAAAAGCCCCTTGCTCCAACTGTAAACAGAATGCTGTCCAAAAAGGACAAAACCTGGAAGCAGGTAAGTCGACAGCCTAGCTCTGCCAAGACAGGGTAGGTAAGTCCTTCATAACCCCTGCTCTACAATCAATGTCTGTCAGAGAAGCGGGGCCAAATGACTGAAGAACGATGCTGTAATGTATGGAGAGAAAATGGAAACTGTCCAGGCAGCCACTGGTATGTCATTTCTTAGTTTGGGAAGCTGCAGACCCTGTACTTCCTATAAAATCAGATATATTTATCCCTCTCAGGTCTCTGAGGTGGTTGAAGAACAGATGGATAAAGTCTCATAATTAAATTTTGAGTTGTTTAGGAGTCAAGAGAGTGTTATAGATCTAAGAAGATACTTTTAAAATTGTGTTGCAATTAGTATGAATGTTGAGTCAGATATAGAACTTTAAACTCATGGAGATGGTTAGATAGTAGAATGTTAAATCAGGTACCAAATACATATGGACTGGTCATTGGGAATGTACATTAAGCCATATAACCCTCATAACTATGGCCTAATTACCTCTGTTGTACTGTATTGTATTTATTATTATAAGAGAAAGAGCCATTTGTTGGACTGAAAGGGGAAACTGCAGGGGCAAATAAGATATACCTTAAACTTAAAAGAAAAAAAAAAAGGGAAGAAGATGGGGCGTTGAGGGTGGGAGGGTGTTACTGGAGGGGTAATAGGGAGGGGACTGCGATTGAGATGTAACTTGAAGAAATAAAAAAAAAGGAAAAAAAAAGAAAAAAAATCTGTTCTCCACCAAATTTGGAAACCTAAGTTAAATGGACAATTTTCTTGATAGATTCCACCTACCAAAGTTAAATCAAGATCAGGTTAGCAGATTAAACAGCCCTATAACCTCTAATGAAATATAAATAGTCATTAAAAATCTCCCAACCAAAAAAACCCAGGGCCGGATAGTTTCAGCACAGGATTCTACCAGACTTTCAAAAAAGAGCTAATACCAATACTCTTCAAACTCTTCCACAAAATAGAAACAGAAGGAAGACTGCCAAACTCATTCTATGAGGCCACAGTGACCCTGATTCCTAAACCATACAAAGACCCTACAAAGAAAGCGAACTTCAGATCAATTTCCCTCATGAACAGAGATGCAAAAATACTGAATAAAATACTGGCGAACCAATTCCAAGAACACATTAAAAGTATCACACATCATGATCAAGTAGGCTTCATCCTAGGAATGCAGGGATAGTTCAAAATACGAAAATCCATCAACGTAATTTGCCACATAAACAAGCTAAAAGAAAAAAAAAAACACATGATCATCTTGCTAGATGCTGAAAAAGCATTTGACAAAATCCAACACCCCTTCATGCTAAAAGTCCTTGAGAGAATGGGCATACAAGGACCATGCCTAGAAATAATAAAGGTGATAAACAAACAGCAAGCTAGTCACCAGCATCAAGTTAAATGGAAAGAAACTTAAAGCATTTCCTCTAAACTCAGGGCAAGGCAAGGATGCCCACTGTTGCCATATCTTCAACATAGTACTAGAAGTTCTTGCTAGAGAAAAAAGCAGCTAAAGAACATCAAGGGGATACAAATTGGAAATGAAGAAATCAATTAATCCATATTTTCAGACAATATGATAGTATATACAAGCAATCCCAAAAATTCTGCCAGAGAACTCTTACAGTTGATAAACTCCTTCAGCAAGGTGGCTGGATACAAAATTAATTCAATAAAATCAGAAGTCCTTCTTTATACAAAAAATAAATGGGAGGAGAAAGAAATTAGGGAAACAACACCCTTCACAATAGCCACAAACAATATAAAATACCTGGGGGTAACTCTAACCAAGCAAGTGAAAGACCTGTATGACAAGAACTTCAAGTCCTTGAAGAAAGAAATTGAAGAGGACATCAGAAGATGGAGAGATCTCCCATGCTCATGGATAGGTAGGATCAACTTAATAAAAATGGCCATCCTACCAAAAGTAATATACAGATTCAATGCAATTCCTATCAAAATACCACCACAACTCTTTATAGACCTTGAAAAATAATTCTCAACTTCATATGGAATAACAAAAAAACCCAGAAGAGCTAAATCAATCCTGTACAATAAAAAGATCTGGAGGCATCACCATCCCAGATTTCAAGCTGGACTACAGAACAGTAGTAATAAAAACAGCATGGTACTGGTATAGAAACCAACCGGTGGATCGATGGAATCAAATTGAAGACCCAGAAATGAACCAACACACCTATGGTCTCTTAATTTTTAACAAAGAAGCCATAACCATACAATGGAAAAAAGACAGCATCTTCAACAAATGGTGCTGATCTAACTGGATGTCAACATGTAAAAGAATGAAATTCGACCCATACTTATCATCTTGCACAAAACTTGAATCCAAGTGGATGAAAGACCTTAACATAAGTCCTGACACACTAAATCTGCTAGAAGAGAAAGTGGGGAAAACCCTCGAACTCATTGGCACAGGTCACAACTTCCTGAACAGAACACCAACAGCTCAGGACCTAAGACCAACAATCAATAAATAGGACCTCATGAAACTGAAAAGCTTCTGTAAGGCAAAAGACACTGTCATTTGAGCAAAACCGTAGCCTACAGATTGGGTAAAAATCTTCACCAACCCCACATCTGACAGAGGGTTAATATCCAAAATTTACAAAGAACTCAAAAAATTAAATGCCAAGAAACCAAATAATCCAATCAAAAAAAAAAAAAGGGGGAAACAGAGCTAAACAGAGATTCACAAAGGAGGAATTCCGAATGGCTGAGAGACACTTGCCGAAATGCTCAGTATTCTTAATCATCAGAGAAATGCAACTCAAGATGACCCTGACATTCCATCTCACACCTGTCAGAATGGCTAAGATCAAAAGCTCAAATGACAGCCCATGCTGGCAAGGTTGCTGAGAAAGGGGAACCATCCTCTGTTGCTGGTGGGAGTGCAAGCTTGTACAACCACTATGAAAATCTTAGAAAACTTGAAATAATTCTACCTCAAGACCCAGTCATACCACTTCTGGGTATACATTCAAGTGATTCCTCACCAAACCACAAGGACGTTTCCTCATCAATGTTCATAGTAGCCTTATTTGTAATAGATAGAAACTGGAAACAACCCAGATCTCCCTCAACCAAAGAATGGATTAAAAAAAAAAAAAAAACCTGGTACATTTGCACAATGGAATACTTCTCAGCCATCAGAAACAATGAAATCATGCAATTTTCAGCCAAATGGATGGAACTTTAGAAGCTCATCCTGAGTGAACTAACCCAGGCTCCGAAGGATGCACATGACATCTATTCACTTATAATTGGATTTTAGCTATATAGTACAGCATAACTATGCTACAGCCAATGCACCAAAGGTAACTGAAGCATAGACTTTTTTACTTGTCCATGAGACACTTTGCCCTAATGGTGCTGACTTGTAGGCCCCCAGTGTATGAGGAGGCTCTTGGCCCTCATATGACTGCTGAACTGGGGCAGGGGACTGATATGTAGGGACACTCCACTCCAAAGGAGTGGGTTGGAAGGGATAGGGTTAGAGGGTGGAAGGGCAGGACTTGGAGGGGTGGAAAGAAGTTACTATGATGGAGATGTAACCTGAAGTAATAAGTAAACATAAACAATGTACTGTTCATTGTAGGCATATTCAGTACCAGGAGTAGGCTATTTTTTTAACAAAATGCTCTGCATAGCATAGGAATCCCTAACAATAATCATAAAGCAAGTGAGAAACATCAGTTTGAGAAAAAATGAGACAAGGCAGTTAATGAACTGAAATCTATTATAGTACAAAAAAAAGAAATATCAATAACAGATGTATTTGACTTTACTCTCATAAGATATGCAAAAAATCTTTCCATACTGCTATGTAAATTTTCTGGAAAAAAAAAACAAATAGTATCTACCAAAGTGATGACTGTGATTTTCATTTTGTAATGGTATAAATGGGATTCTATCTTATGCTAGGTTTCTAGACAGTTTAGGAACATAAATATAAAAAATACAGTGTAAGAAACAATTACAAACCAGAGAGTACACAGTTGTATAGATGAATTAAGAGGAGGGGAAATGTCTGGGAGTTTTTTTTTTTTGGGGGGGTTGTTTTTTAGATAAAGAAAAAAAAGAAAGAATCACATATATTTTCTTAAATTATGAATAAAAATAAAATATAAAATTAACCTTCAAAACAATCCTTCTCACTTACTTATCCAATGTCAGAATTCAGTATTCAAGGTAAATTAAGATGCTGTCATATTGACTTGATGTTTTATGGAACCAAACTTCCCTTCATTTTTTCTTTTTATATTTACATAATGTGTTCCTTTTTTGATTTTGTTTTTGTTTATTTATTACTTCAAGTTACATCTCCATCACAGTGTCCTCTTTCCACCCCTCCTGGCTCCACCTTCCCACCCTCTCCTCTTTCTCCCACCCTTCCAACTCCTCAGATGTGGAGTGACTTTACATGTAAGCCCCTCTCAGCTCAACAGTCATATGCAGTCTAAGAGCTTCCTATTACACTGGGGACCTACATGGTAGCACCCCTAGGGCAAATTGTCCCCTTAATAAGTAACAAAGTCTATGTTCCGGTTCCTTTTTGCTCTATTGGTTGTTAAGAGAGTTATCCTGTACTATATGTCTAAAATCCAATTATAAGTGTGTAGATACCATGTGCATCTTTCTGAGTCTGGGTTAGCTCACTCATGATGAGCTTTTCTAGTTCTATCCATTTGGCTGTGAGTTGCATGATTTCCTTGTTTATGATAGTTGAGTATTATTCCATTGTTTAAATGTACCACAGTTTTCTTATCCATTCATCGGTTGAGGGACATCTGGGTTGTTTCCAGTTTCTAGCCATTACAAATAAGGCAGCTATGAACTTAGATGAGGATATGTATTTGTGGTTTGGTGAGGAATCGTTTGGGTGGATACCCAGAAGTGGTATGGCTGGGTCTTGAGGTAGGGCTATTCCAAGTTTTCTAATATCACCAGAATGTTTCCATAGTGGTTGTACAAGTTTTCACTCCCACCAGCAATGGAGGAGTGTTCCCCTTCCTTCACAACCTTGCCAACACGTGCTGTCATTTGAGTTTTTGATCTTAGCCATTCTGACAGGTTTGAGATGGAATCTCAGAGTCATCTTGAGTTGCAGTTCTCTGATGATTAATCATGGTGAACATTTCTTCAAATGTCTCACTGCCATTAGAGACTTCTCTTTTGTGAATTCTTGGTTTAGCTCTGTTTTCCATTTTTCATTGGATTAATAATCCTGGAGGTGTAAAATCAAGGGAAGAGAACAGGAACTAAAGGCATGAGTATCAAAAATAGGATACAAGAGATGGAAGACAGAATCTCAGGCATGGAAGATTACATTGAAGAAATCAGTACAACAACCAAAGAAAATGAGAAATCTAAAATAGTTCTCACCCAGAACATCCAAGAAATCAAGGACTCAATGAAAAGATGGAATCTAAGAATTATAGCCATAGAGGAAAGAGAAGACTCTTGATTTCAAGGTCACGGAAACATCTTCAACAAAATCATAGAAGAAAACTTTCCAAACCTAAAGAAAGAGATGCCAATAAAATTCCAAGAGATATACAGAACACCAAACAGATTAGAGCAGAAAAGAAATTCCTCTTGCCACACAATCATTGAAACTCCAAACGTACATAACAAAGAAAGAATATTAAATGTGGAAAGAGAAAAAGGCCAAGTGACATATAATGGCAGACTCATCAGAATTAAACTTTAAAAGGCAGAAGGTCCTGGGCAGAGGTCCTACAAGCCCTAAGAGAACATAGGTGCCCAGTCAGAGTGCTATATCCAGCAAAACTCTCTAGCAACATAGATGGAGAAAACAGATATTCCATGACAAAACCAAATTTAGACAGTACCTACTCACAAATCCAACCCTACAAAAGATTCTAGAGGGAAAATTCCAACCCAGAGAAGATAACTACACCCAAGAAAACAGAGGAAGCAAAAAACTCCACCACAGCTATACCAAAAGAAACACACAACCACCACCTACATCAAAATAACAGGAAGCAACACATTTCATTTTTTTTTTTTTTTAGCTTTTTTGAGACAGGGTTTCTCTGTGTATCCTTGACTGTCCTGGACTCCCTTTGTAGATCAGGCTGGCCTTGAACTCACAGAGATCTGCCTGCCTCTGCCTCCCCAGTGCTGGGATTAAAGGTGTGTGCCACCACCCCTAGCCCTATGATTTGTTGGATGGATTAAAAGACAGCAACATACAATATGGCAAGAGGGGGAATTCTGCTTTAATAAAGTACAAACATTATGACAAACAATTCTATAAAAATGAATTAAATAAGTATTCCAAAATAAAATAGTTCCTTTTTCCAAATCTTTAAATGCTAGTTATGACATTTACATCCCAAGTTTCCCATCAACCTTGCATACTTTGAATTTATTACACTTACAGTCAACAATTTTCTGGAGTTTTTGAAGTCTCTAGCATGGATAATCATCTCTACATAACATCTAGTCAGCTGGGTTTCAGGTCCTTAAACTTGAAAGAAAGAGCAAACCATGTCTGTGGAAATATAGGGCCTCACGTTTCTCTCATGGAATTTAACAGAAATGTTAAATTTGCCTCATTCATGTGGGCAGATGAGCTGTTCTATATTATGCAGGTCTTCTTTAGGCAACCATATTGTGAGATTTTTGTTTTCCCTGTCCTGTCTAGAGGAGATCACCTCCCAGCACACATCCTAGTCTTTACGTATCTCACCAACCTTTCTGGCCCCTCTTCCATGATGTTCTTTAGCCTTGGGAGTAGTGGTTGCTTTACAAATGTGCCAATGGGGTTGAGCATCCCACACTCACTTATTCTTAAGAATGTTGGACATTATTTTTATTTGCAATACTCTCCATCCATTGTGATAAGGAGTGAGAGTTATATGTGGGTGTAAAGATAAATATTTACAAACATTAGAAATTACATTGGTTTAGGAAAATGGCAAACTTAAACACATGCTCATTCATATGAACAACTCTAAATGGATTCAGTAGATCTTTACACACACCCATTAAAGAAGTCATAAATTTGAGAAGGACTGGGGGACATGGAAAGACTTGAAGGTGTGGTAATTATATAAATCTAGGTGTGTAGTCAAGGTGCGAGTCTTACTGACAGATTTTCTTTAGGTATATTTCTAGATTTTTCCTTTGTAAACTTCACAGTGCATGCTAACACATAGCCAGAATTAAGCACCTATAATCTGGATATAGAGTCTCACGTTGTAAAAGAAATGAAATACAGCATAGGGCATTACGGTGTCTTGCTATACTTCTAACTGAGCTATATCTAAGCATGAGATTCTTGGCAACTTTAATATACGGGTATAAGATAGGAAAAGATTAATATTGCTCATAGGTTCTTTGCATCAGCAAAACACTGTCCTAGGAATTGAACTTTTCTCAACCCAGCCTTTTCTTTCATTGCTTTTTAATTATACAAGTTGCTCATACCTTAGACTTTCAAATCTTGCATAGTACAGAAGCAAAAATAATTATGAATTTGAATGCTTAGGCTAGATTTTTGGTTCCTTAAATTTGCATTTCAAAATCCATTTCCAAAGGTACCAATTATAAGATTTGCTTGCTAAAAAAACAATACTGTTTTTGTTTACATTGACCTGCATAAAAACAGAGCTTTCTTCATTTATGAGACCATCAAAGCATAATTGGTATAAAATGAACTCTATTGTACAGGCTAAGGTATACAATTTATATCATTTTGTTCTCTTTATACATTTAGAAAACCATTGCCATGATTTAGATGGCATCTTCACTACTTCAAAAAGTGTCTTCATGTCCCTCTGCAATCCATGCCTATCCATCTCTGCTCTTAGGTAAACATGAAGCTGCTTTTCAGCAATATTTTCTTTTGTACGTGGAGATATGTAGTTTTATCTAATGTATTCATGTGTTGTTAAACACCATTTATAATATAGTTTTGTATAATCAACTTCTGCTAGCAAATTAGTTTTATACATTGCTTTCCTCTACCAAAAAAAAAAAATGTTTTTTTTCACTTGCACTTAAAAGTGGTGTTTTTCCTAAATAGAAAAATTTGGATTAACTATGTTTTACATACAGAGCACTAAAAATGCTGAGTCCTTTTATTGAGGCTTCTACCAGGAAGTTGTCTACACATCTCACTTTTGTTTCTGTGTTTACATACATGTATGCATACATACATATATTCATATATACAGTGTGTATGCATGTGTAGAGTATGAGTAACTGTAATTTACTTATTTCAAGATATTTTCTTTATCTATGATTTTAAAATAATGAATATGGCCAAATATAATCTTAATTTTGTATCAATATACAAAGATCAATACCTATGTAGCCCAATACAATCTTAATTTTGCATCAATATACAAGGGTCAATACCATTGTGGCCAAATATAATCTTAATTTGTATCAATATACAAAGATCAATACTGATGTAGTCCAATACAATCTTAATTTTGCATTAATATACAATGATCAATACCAATTTAGCCAAATATAATATTAATTTTGTATCAATATACAAAGGTATAAGGGCATATTCAATAATCTGTCCTTTTTTCTTGATCTTTCCTAAACTATGTCTATGTCCCATTTTCTCTCAAGTCTGTTCACTCCTACATAGGAGAGAAAGAAGGATACAGAAAAGAAAAAGAGAGAAGTCCCTGGGTCTAACCTCCAAAACCCATTTAATAAGACCATTTAACAGCTTGTAGTCTCTTCCCCTAAATAACAAAATTTTCTATTATCCATCAAGTAACTTTAAACTCATGGAGATAGTTAGAGAGTAGAATGTTAAAGTCAGGTGCCAAATACATATGGACTGGACATTGGGAATGTATGCTAAGCCATATAACTCTCATAATTGTGGCCTATTTATTTCTGTTGTTTTGTATTGTATTTATAGTTATAAGAGAAAGAACCATTTGTTAGACTGAAAGGGAGAGCTGTTGGGGGGAAAAAGAAATACCTTAAACTAAAAAAAGGGGGGGTAGAGAATGGGGGAGCTGAGGGGGAAAAGGGTGGAAGGGTGGAACTGGAGGGGTGAGCAGGGAAGGGATTGTGATTGAGATGTAACTTGAAAAAATAAATTAATAAAAAATTGAAAAAAATAACAATAAAATAATGAATATGACATAGCTGGTCTAGAAGTGCATTTCTGTGCTTTGTAATCATCTTTGTTGATCTTAAACATCTCACATGTGTAGTTTAATGAAGTTTTTAGCTTTCCAAAATTCTCAGCCATTATCTTAAATATTTCATCTGCTCTGTTCCTTCTCGTTTCTCTTATAGAATAATTAGATGCTAAACCGTTAGATATTGCATGCCTACTTAGTAGGCTTTATTTTAATGTTTTCCCTCTTTGCACTTCAGCTTAGTAAATCTTTCTGTTCATGAAACTATACTTTCCAGATTCTTCCCACCGTTTTTCTAAGCATGTGCCAAGTCTGTCAATGTGAGTCTTATAGTTTTGACTCCTGTTTGAATTCTTCATGCATTGTTGCATTTATCTTCTGGGGCTTGAGACTTGAACATATCGATCACAGTAATTTTAAGATGTTTATCTGGAATGTCACTATCATCGCCAACTTGGTACTGTTGGTAACTTTGTCTCTCGACCATGTGCTGTTTTCTGTTTGAATTTTTAGATGTCCTTACGTTTTAGCTAATTACTTGGCACAGATTGTAAGCCATTAGAACTGGGATAATTAGTATTTATGCCTGTTATTCACATGCTTCTTTTGTTAGGCATTCAGAGTAGAGAGTTGAGTTAATTTGAGAAAATGTAAGGCTATTTTTGAAATTTGTTGCCATCCTTTTGATGTTACCATGTCATTAATGTAAGGATTAATGTGTATGGAAGTATTATTTTAGATGCATTCAACATAGTTTTATCATCCTTTTTCATCTATCACAATATTTTAAATCAACTTCAGATTTTCTCTGTTACCTATAATTTCTATAAACTAACTTTTCTACTTTCTAGGTAATTGGAAAATTACAGATATCTTCCTGCAATTAATTTATAATCTAATACTTTCATTGTTGGAGAATTTCCTTTGCTTGATTTCCATTACTTAAAATTTATTAAGTCGTGTTTTATGGCCAAGATTGTGGTCTGTCTGAATCAATGTTCCAAAAAGATTATGAGTGTAATATTTTATCAGAAATTTTTGATTGATAATGTAATTGTTCTTAATGTCTTTGCTTCTATCTTATGTCAGCTACTGAAATAAACCAGTATCCTTAAATATAGTTATAAATACACTTACTTCTCCTTTTAGATCTATTTGCTAGATGTGTTTGAAGGTTTTCTATTAGTGCATAAACATTTGATTTGATATGTTTTCTGTGAATTGGTTAGCATAGAAAATATATACTTCATCTTATTCTTTAAGAAATGTCACATTTATTGCTTAAAATTGGTTTATATGTACCTATAACTATAAAAATTGGCACATATTGGGGAATATTATGATAGATGGTGATTAAAGCACAACACACCCAGATCTGATCTTGCAGCAGACAAGACACTGGTGGAAGATGGACAGAGTTCAAGCAACCTCTCTGTTGCAGTTAATTGGATTGCACCAACTTTCATTTCTTATTCGTGTTAAAGACGTGGTGGATACAATTTGTAACACTGGAGGAGTCTCAATGCATGGGAGCCCTAAATTATCTTTTATAACATTTCCAAAAGCCCAAATTTATTTCTAAATTTCTAAATGATTCCTAAAATGAAGCTCTGTACAACCAGCCTGCATTGCACACTGTACAGCCTTCCCCAGTTTTCCCTTCTTGCTCCAGACAGAATGGTTTTTCTTCATCTGTAGAGCTTGGGATGTTCCCACATTCAGAGAGCCCTCTGCTAAGAAATTTTTCCTGCAGTTTAATTAAATCCATTAGCACCTATTCTGGAGCAGTGACTCTTTTACCAACCTCAGCTCTCATGTCAAAATGATGGGGACACTTCTCAGTAGGACAAGCTCCTTATGGACAGGCTCTCTCACACCATGTTCTAAAGCTTCCCAACACCAGCTATAATTGAAGCTATGAATTACTCTCTACAGTTATTTATTAGAATTTGTTTCCTCTCCTAAATTGGGTTGTTCATGTCTGTTTACACGTTTATTAATCCAGTGCTTACCACTATGAGGTCTGGCATGACATAGGTCCTCAATATAAACCCATTTAGTAAGTGATATTATTTCTTTACATATTGAGACCAAAATTCCACCCAAGTCTAGTTTGGTGAACCAAGGGGATTATGAGTATGATTTTTCAGGAGATGAGGGACCTTACACATTGAGATCCAAATGTTGCTGTTTGGATCTTGAATTCTTTTACTGCTTGTCTACAGTAGGAGGAGAGTGTACTTCTGTTTGTACCAAATGCATTGGCAGACAAAACCACTCTAGGTGGTTGGGGATGGCGAAATGCAATAGGGGACACTGTTACTCTGTGTCCCTTGCTGTCCAGCCCTTCACCCCAGGAAAACTTCAGGTCATTCAGTCGTGCAGTGTGAAGTGTTGTCTATCAGTACCTTCCCTGGATTGGCAAAGGATGAGAGAATTCAGACATCCCTGAAGTACAAGCTTATGGAGACTGTTTCCCTTTTAGTTCTTTCATATATTTTCCACATTGTAATTGAAAGGAGTTAAAAGCCATTTTGTGACTTGCTGTTTATCAGGCAAATGATTCTTTGAGGCAATTCCCTGTGGGACTTGCTTCACATCTTGGGGACATTCCAGTTCAGTGACAGCAGATGGAGCATCATAGTTAAAAATTTAAAAAGAAAGAAAGTGAAATTAGTTCTGGGTAGATAACAAGACTGCAGTTACAGAGACGAAGAGAAGAGCTTCAAAACTTGCTATTTACATGTAAAACCCACACCCAGGGACTTGAGAGAGGAGGGAATGTAAAGAAAAGGGCCGGCAACTCTGGTGGTTTTTGTTATGAAGAGATGCTTGGCATGTCATATAGCAATGGGGAATGGAATCCTCTGCTTTTTGAATTTCTTGTAACCCCCCCCCCAAAAAAAAAATATCCCTTTCCTTTTTTGAGGAGTGAGTAGCAGGGAAGAAATGAAGGTAAATCAATTCTTCTTGTTGTCAGTAAAGGAGTTCAGTAAGAATGTGATGTTCATTGGTCACCTCACTTAAAGTTCACTACTAAACATTAGTTGCCCTAGACATAAAACAAAATCTGAGCCTTTATTTTAAGAGTATGAGTTATTAATGAATTAATAAGAAACATTTCACAGGCCTGGCATGGTGGCATACGCCTTTAATCCCAGCACTCAGGAGGCAGATGCAAGGGAATCTCTATGAGTTCAAGGATAGCCTGGTCTACAGAGTGAGTTACAGGGCAGCCAGGTCTGTTACACAGAGAAATCCTGTCTCAAAAAAAAAAAAAAACCCTTAAAAAAAGAAAGAAACATTTCACGTGACAAATATTCTTTTCTTTTCATTGATGACACATCACATAAATGATAAACTAAGCTTGGTTCTTGTGGGTGCCATGTGGACTCACCCTTATAAGACGTGGTCATTGTTTGGACAATATGGTGTAAATGATCTCTCAAACATTTCCTTTTACAACAAAAGACAAGTCATACATATTATTCTGTGATATGCTTATGAAGTGTTGAGAAATAAGCTTTATTAATTGTCATGTAGCTACTTCTTATATTTTTGGTAGTGAACCTACCCTTTAATGGCTGAGTCATCTCTCCAGTCCCATGTAGCTACTTCTAAAAAGAAGTATTGCCTCCTGCAATGAAGGTTCTTAAGAATCGGGAGGTAGAGACTTACAAAGTTCAGGAAGTTTACAGAACTTATGAGGCACAGAAGCTCTTGAAAGCCCTTGAAAGGGATCGAAAAGAGCCCTTTCCAACATTATCTACATGGTAACAATTGCTCAGTAGGGATAGTTTGACCAACTGAGCTCCCTGAAAGTCATGCAAAAACCTCAGAGATGCAAGAGTGGGTCTTTTAGTGATGAGGCTACTTTTCAGCTTTTAATGTTTCTATAAATAGCACTCCCTTGATACTTTTGAAAATATGTCATATAAACTGCTTGGTCACCAAGCTAGACTTGGGTGGGATCATTTCTTTGGTTCATGATTGATGTCCTATCTGGGGTGCATAGACATTTGTTCATGCTTCCCTAAGAAAGATGACACAATGCTACCTTGCTAACAAAGAGCTGTTTTTAATGGTTGTTATCTCAAATAAAAATTATGAATACTAGCTTTTTTTATTCATTTGCCATATCCCAAGATTTTAACATAATCTCAAAATTTTTTTCTTTTCAGGAAGATGTCACCTGTGCCAATGAGTTCAAGGGTTTTTCCAACTTTCTCTTCTAGTACATTTAATGTGTCTAACCTTATGTTAAGGTCTTTGATACACTTGGACTTAAGTTTTGTACAAGGTGATAAGTAGGGGTCTAATTTCATTCTTTTACATGTGGACATCCAGTTGGACCAGCACCATTTGTTGAAGTCCTTTTTCCATTGTGCAGTTTTGGCTTCTTTGTCAAAAATTAGGTGCCCATAGGTGTGTGGGTTCATTTCTGGGTCTTCAGTTCGATTCCATTGATCCACTGGTCTGTTTCTATACCAGTACCATGCTGTTTTTATTACTATTGCTCTATAGTACAGCTTGAAATCTGCAATGGTGATACCTCCAGATATTTTTTTATTGTACAGGATTGATTTAGCTATTCTGGGTTTTTTGTTGTTCCATATGAAATTAAAAATAGCTTTTTCCAGGTCTAAAAAGAATTTTGTTGGTATTTTGATAGGCATTGCAATGAATCTGTATATTGTTTTTGGTACGATGTCCATTTTTATTATGTTGATCCTACCTATCCATGAGCATGGGAGATCTTTCCATCTTCTGATGGCCTCTTCAATTTCTTTCTTTAAGGGCTTGAAGTTCTTAAGTCTGCACATGGCATTTATTCACTTATAGTCAGATTTTAGCTATATAGTACATGATATCTATACCACAACCAACACACCAAAGGGAAGGTGAACATAGACTTTTTTACCTGTCAATGAGACACTTTGCCCTAGTGGTGCTGCCTTATAGGTCCCTAGTGTATGAGGAGGCTCTTGGCCCTCATATGACTGCTGAACTTGGGCAGGGGACTGTTATGTAGGGACACTCCACTCCAGAGGAGTGGGATGGAAGGGTTAGGGGGTAGAGGGTGGGAGGGCGGGACTGGGAGGGGTGGAAAGAGGACACTATGATGGAGATGTAACCTGAAGCAATAAATAAAAAAATTAAATTTTTTTTTCTTACTTGAAATGGCTTGGGTATACAATATTATACATCTGGTTGTTCTATAACAAGAGGACCTGCTCTGAGAATTCTAATCAGTAAGATATATATCCAGTGGTGCTTGGATGGGATTACCTAACAGATTCTCATATTTCCTTTTTTCCATCACACAAAAGGCTCAAGAACTGAGTATATAGCAAACAAATGCAGTTTGGATATACTGTGAAGGATATTAACTAGGAAGAGTTATTGCTACCAACAACCCTATCATCCCTCTGGTGTATTTACTGTATATCTCCCTTAGAGAAGAGAAAAAAGCCTTCCCCACATTGGGTGAAATTTTATAGATGCTAACAAATGTCCATTTCCCTCCAAATTTCTCCAACATTCTCTTACATGATTTTGTTTGAAGTTCTAAGTCTCTACATGGATCCACTTTGGTTACTCACAGGCTGTTCCAAGGGACCACTCTCTTTCAAATGTAAACACCAGAAGGACTGAATAACTGGACTTCTCAATTTTGGGTTGGTCACTGTGTCACTATAGAAATCCTTGAAGAGGTAATTAATCACAGGGATGATACAGTTTAATAAAATTTGTAGGCTTATATAAAAGATAAGGAGGTATAGGTTAGAGTGGAGTTCTGAGCCATGGGGTACTATCCAGGAGGAGTGGGTTGGCCAAGTAGTGGTAACCAAGAATTCCTATAAAAACTGAAGTATGAGATATGTAGAGATGAAGGGAATAGGCAAGCTACTGAAAGGAGAATGTGAAGCAGAAAGATGTGGACATAGTGGATACTTATAGTTAGCTTAGATTAAAGATCATAAGAGTCATAAATATCCCACATTCCAAAGTCAACATCAAGATGATTTATAAATAGATATGAGTTTACTTACTTACTTACTTATCTGCAGTGGGAATGTAGAACATTGATCTTTGCTGATACAGTAAATACATGACACTATCTAGTTCTTTGGTTTTGCTGAATGTTTATGCTATAAAAGCTAAGTTAATACTTGCAATTTATTTGGCAGAAGAGAAAATACTTATGAAAATGGCAAATAAACTATTGGCTTTCTCAGGATGTTTTCACCACAGATTTCATTTTAGAGTACCTTCTGTTGTAGTTTTCAGCATGGTCTTACAAGGTATAATAATTCTATAGAATATTATCTCCTCTTAAAATGTATTCTTATTCTGTAGAAGAAAATAAATGCTATTTATCCATAAATCACTGGAACAATTTTTGAAGTAAATCAGACGTATCACCACATCAACAGTAAAATAAATAAACATGGCATTTAGGAAAGCAAAAACACTGCTGGCTCATGCCTAAACTGGAAAAACATAGACGATAGATATTAATCAGTAAAGCATAATTATTTCAAGAATATCAATTAAGGTTAGTAAGTCAAGAAGCATATGGTATATTTATAGCTTCATTATGATAAACATACTTCAGTAGTTCAGATATGCAAGTGCATAGTATATCGGAATGAGTATTAGAAAAAAGGCATGTTTTCTTGTTTCTACCTTTCAAAGCTTGAGGGTAACATACCTAACCTGTGCCTGGTATTTTAATATCTGCATGTTAGAGAGGACAATACTAATACTAATACCTTATTAGTACTAATACTAATTAGTATTACTATTACTAATACTCAATGGGAGAATGAGTATTCTCTCATTTTAAAGTTCTGTAAAAATATGAAAAAGATAAAATTTCTTTATAGTTATTGATGAAAAGGAAACATCTAGCTGAAAACTTTAAAACTAGAGATAATTTGAGGAACATTCTCTGGTACTTATATTCAATGGCTGCTGGAAAATGTTCCATAGTTCCCACTTCGGAAGGAAAGAGGGAACTCTGACTTGCAGTATCTACTAATTTCTATTTGTAAACACTCTCATCATAGTCAAGTTCAAGTTACAATTTTACAACTGGCTATCTTAATCCTGAAAAGCTCTTTATGAGATATTATGAGATGGTTCCAGCAACAACCTGGTGCGTAAGGGTCATATGTGAAAGGGAGCCATGTGTTATTAACAATTTAGGAAAACAAACCCAGTTCTACTCCTCCTTTTCTTACTCACACGTTATCACGCAGTCTCTAGATTAAAAGACAAGGGCCTGAGACCAGATGGTATGGCCTCTTCCTTCTTGTTACCTCTGTGTTTTCAATCATACTAAACCTCAAGCCCATCTGTGTTCAGGAGGTTAAAGAACAAGCAGAAATGCTCTAGAAAGAAGTGTGTTGTCTTGTGTAACATGCAGATATTAAAATACCAAGCACAGGCTAGGTATACGTTACCCTCAAGCTTTGAAAGGTAGAAACATGAAAACACACATCTATCTCTGGGCTATAGGAGAGAAGGCATGATTGTGTGACAATATTTTGTTAAGGTCAAATTATAACACATTTAAGTCTTTCCTCATCTCCCTATTTTCTATAAATTGAAGGGCTTTGGAGAGGGTGCCTCAGAGAGATTTAGACACATTCTTAAAATCTGGAACACAGGGACACATGTCTTGTGTGTCCCAAGTCTGAAAACAGAACTTGGCTGGAGCTGTTGCCCAATGGTAGTAGCACAGGGACTTTGGCATTAGAAGTCAGCTGAGCAGCTACCAGACAAGAGGCAGACATCCATGTTGTAGTTCAGTTGAGAGCCCTCCCTGAGGAAGCTGGTCTGTGAGTCATTTACAAAATGGCCTCATCTTCCTTCTAGAGAGAAACCATCTCAATGGAAATCCTGAGGGTGCACTCAGATGCAGATGGGCAGAAGGAAGAGCCTGAATTTTCTTCCACAAAGCACCATATGCGAAAGTCAACTTCTGCTACCTGCTAAAGCCAGAGAGAATCAACACCGGACTGTGGCATTCCACTTGGAGTGTGACATTACGTATCTCCATTTTGTCTGCATTTTGCTGCACATACACTTTCAGCCAGGAGTCAGCGGAAACCCTCTATGATTGAAGAAACAAAACGCATTTGGAGACATTGAGGCACCCACCTTTCCCAAGGAAGACTGGCTAGTTTGAAACAATAAAGAAATAGGATACAGCAACTCACCTCAGTTTAGGCATCGGCAGGGGATGCTCAAACTGGACAGGCACAGTGACTATGGAAACAGAGACTTTTCTTTTGATTGATGGGTCTAGATGACTTTCTTTTTAATATCTAAGAAAGACCAAAAGTGACGTTAGATGTATCCAGTGGTAATGGAAACAACTGGCCCAAATAATACGCTTAGAAGAGCAGTGGTACTACAGAATAAAGTTAGTTTGCTTCATGAGTCAAAACTCACCCTTTCAATAGAGTCAGTGATTTCAAAAACTGTATGAAGCCTATGAACTCACTGGGATATAATTCTTTTTTTTTTAAACAAACACCACCCCCCATAATCCACTCTTCTTCTTTTTTTTTTAAACATTTTTTTTATTATGTATACAGTATTTGCTCTACATATATGCCGGGCAGATCTCAATGTAGATGGCTGTGAGCCACCATGTGGTTGCTGGGAATTGAACTCAGGACCTTGGGAAGAACAGCTAGTGCTCTTAACCTCTGAGCCACCTTAACACTGTAAATGTAATTACCCCCAAAGTGGCATAATCAAAGTGGCTGATGACAAAGGGCAGTCACAGCGCACGGTGGATGCATTCAGTGCAATGAGAATTATAGGGCAAAGGAAACAAAGGCTTTGGTCCAGGCTGTGCCTTTTTGAAAGTGTACAAATGGAAGAAAGAGACTTAACCTCGCTTAACCTCCGGTGAATTTGCAAGCTAGAAATGATGGGTTTGGCCTTGGCTGCTACTCTAAGTTGTTGGGAGATAAACAGAAGAAAAAGCTCTGAAAAACAGAATTTCTATGAAGAGTTTGTCAATAGTTTAACTCATCAGGGTTTAGAAAAGGGTGCATGGTAAGGAACATGAAACTTACTGATTTTCCTCTTAAATTATTTCTTTTTTTTGTACCAGAGAAATAAAATATTTTCTCCATGGGATACTACTCTCCTTGTTGATTTCATTCAAGAGGAAAGATTTTTTTTAATTAAACTTGGCTCTGTTTTCTTTAATGAATTTCCCTTGAGACTCAGAAATCACAAATAAGTGTGTACAGACCTCTTTCCTATAGTTGAACTCTTATTTATGGTAAAAAAAATACATACACCAGAGGAAAGTCAGAAATACACACAAAAGAACATTAAAATAAGAATCTCCTCTTTTCCAAACATTCACCTTCAGACCATTTTCCTGTTGACTGCTTTCTTTCTCATAAGCAGAAGCCTTTTCACAGAACTTCATCATTACATGGTTACTTTCTGCTGCCTCTGACTCTGTTAAAAAGTATTTTTCTACTTGTGGAAGATTATTTGGGAGATATACAATGTTACTTGACAGTCTCTTTCTTTAAACACTATGAGCCTTTAATTCACACTGTCATCTGACATTCATGGTTGTTTTGGGTCTGCTGTCAGTCTAGCCGGCATTCTTTCTTATACAATCATTTATCACTGCCTGATTTTAAGACCTTCTTCTGGTTTTATTGTTGTTTATTTTAGAATGATATATGGAGGCTTTTAATGTTTACTTTTAGCCTTTTATATGTGTCTAATACTTGAAACATCAGCCGAGTTTTAAATTTCACAAATGCGTATCATTTCTGAAGTTCCACCTAATTCCAACTATTGTCTTACTGTCTGTGCACTTTTCAGTTCTTTAAATGATTCTTACATCATTGTTTTATAATTTATTTCTGAAAATTGCAGCATTTCCAGTAACTGGAATCTATATCTGCTGTCATTTTGTTTTGGTTGGAGTTGGATTGGCTTTTTTTTTTTTTTTCCTGAGAGAATATCTCACTCCGTATAGTCCTAGGTTAATCTTGAAGGATGTTTCCCCAGTTCTGCCTCATCCACTGAGTGCTAGGATTACAGACATAAGTCACCACACCTAGTCTCTCTCTCTCTCTCTCTCTCTCTCTCTCTCTCTCTCAATTGAATTTTATTAAAAATGTTTCCCTCCATGCTTGAGGTCTTTCATAGGATTGTTATAGTTTGATCTTAATCTGCAAGGTTCTTGTGGGTCTAATTTTAAGGTGATATTCTCCCAGGATAGTTTGCTCAAGCTTCTGTGAGGATGCAGTCTCTCTCTTTCTACACAGGGCTCCTAGTGCAAGCATCTGCTTTTCAAGCCAGTTTTAAGTTCAAATTCCTGATGCTAAATGACTAAGGCCATGATCCTCAGCAGAAATTTGACCTTTGGAATTCCTGCTGCTCACAAAATTTATTCATCCTTTGAAGGATGTGTAGAATGGTGGACCCAGAAATGCATCATTAGTTATTTCCTATGGAAAATTAATCTTCTGTCGGGTTCCTTCTGCTTCTGCATCTAAATTTTTCTGGCAACAGAGGGCAGGGGACGGAACACCTGATCCACCAATGGTGCCTAATTCTTTCACAATTTTTGTATGTTTCATCTCTTCCATTTCCTGTACCTTCCCCTTAATGTTTATCTTAAGTTTGTTTTGCCCATCACTAATTTAATTTTCTTTAGTGTCTCTTCTGTACTTGCTTGTTTTGTGCGTATTTTACTTTGGTTTTTTGCTTTTAGTTTTATGACAAGTTTGCTGTATTATTCTCACAAGCTTCTCATTCATGACTTATAGAAGTCCCCCTCATCTCAAGCTGCATTCTTACCAATTCATTGTTTATTTTCCATTTCTTAGAGACCACAATTTCTTAAAAGGCTTCAAGAACATAAAACCTGAATATATTACAAGTTTTATGCCTCTGAATGTAATACTTCTCCCAAACATACTTTCATTCCAAATACTAGCTTTCTTCTCATGCTGTAGATGTAATTACTCAATTTTATTAGTCATACTTGAAATAAGAGCTTCACTCCAGTGAAGCATAATATTTATTAAAGAAGAGAAAGCATTAGTTATTTCTTGTTAATAGTTATCATTGTACTTATTGCTTAGTATCCTCTTAGTGGGTATTAAACTGGCAAACTGGTAAATTTATTCCTAGCCAAACAGATATAAATGAAAACTCATAAAATTGAGTGTCCCAAACCTGCTATACTGGGTTTATTTGTTTGTTTCCTTGCTTGGTTTTGTTGTTTCATTTTCATAATATTTTGTTGATTATTTTTTATCTAACAATTTCATACATGTTTATAATAGAGTTTAGTTTCTCTTATCTCCCTTCCATCCATGTCAACTGGGCCTACCCCCTGCCCTCCACACAGACCTATTAATCCCTTTGCTAGATTCACAACTTTGAGGTTTTGTTTTGTGACAGTTTTAATTTAGCCAGAGTTATTTGGTGGTAATGCTACTGGGATTATCTATTGGAGCATGATGGGTACACAGCTATACACACACCAGTGTGTACTTAACTAAAGGCATTGACTTACCCTCTCCATGAAATGGCAGATAGTTCAACAGTGTAGAATGGGAACTGGAAATGTCCCTTTATGAGTTGATTATTGATGGGTTACACTTTTGCAGGTTGGTTTATCTGCAGCGATGTGTGCGACTGTGATTAGAATGCTTGTGACTTGCCTAAGAGATGCTACTTCATGTCCCCTCTCCTTATTTTCTGGTCCTTACATTCTTTCCGCCCACTCTTCCACACTGTTTCCTGAGCACTAATGAGGGTGGCAAAATGACTCCTTTAAACTGAGCTTCACCTGTCACTTATTCTCAGAACCTTGTGTAGGATTCAGTCTGCATTCTCCCAATTACCAAAAAAATAAGCTTTTCTGATCAAAACACATTTTAGTTGTTTTTTGTTTGTTTGTTTGTTTGGTTGGTTGGTTGGTTGGTTGGTTGGGGTTTTTGTGGTAAAGAGAAAGATTTTCTTATGAATGATCTAAAGTTACCTGTAGTTTTCTCTTCTAAACATTCAGAATAGTCAAAGTTCACAGAATGACTTCACTTGCTCAGCTTCTCTAGTCCTGCCAGTCCCTCTGCCCCTATATGCTGCAAACTTCGGCTTCAAGGATGCAGTTAGCTCACAGACTGGCACAATGATGCTTCAGTCCTAAGCATATATAAAGCCTAGGAAGTTGTTCAGGGATAAAGAGGGCCACTGTTTGGACCTCTATTGTGACAGAAGATCAGTCAGCACCTCTCTCTGAAGCCTTTCTTTTGAGGTATAATGCTGCTAAATCAACTGCACATTAATTTTATAAGATAAATTTTTACAATTTTCAAGTTACACATTTTTTATAAGTTAAAGTGATGCAAATACCTCCCTAGATCCTGTCAAAAAAGTTTTTAAAACAGTTTCCCTCTTATTCCAGTATTCATGGGGAGAGTCATCTTTCAGTCTCCATGGGAAATCAGCTGCAGAACTCCCCACAGACACAAAAATCTAAATCTACTTACTTAATTTGCTGAAATAAAATGTGTAGTATTTGTATAAAACACACACACACTATCCATGAACCTCAAATCTTTGCTGTCTTGACTGTAATAACTAACACAAGGTAAATACCATGCAAACAGTTATTAGTATACTGTATTGCTTAAGAAACAATGGCAAGAAGAAAGTCTACCTATATTCATAATGCAACTTCTAAAAAGTATTTGCATCTCAAGCTTATTGATGTGGGGATGTGGAACTCATAGGTATACAAGTTGAACTGTACTTTTTGGAGGCTCAGAGGCCCCAACTCATAGATGCTATTCAAACACCGTCCTCATCCAGAATTCAGCCTGGTTTTATGAGACTCGGTCATCTATACTTAAATGTTATCATTATTGGTCAGAGAGAAAGCTCAGTGCCCCGCCTCCCTTATTGCTTTCCCATACCTTCTCATTAGCTTGGCCTAGATTATAGTTGGAGCTATCTCCTATGATGCTGAATAGGATTCAGCTCTCTGCCTGTGTCAATAACTGAAGAGTGTCATTTTGCCCCAGTTCCTCAGACTGCACTGTGACCACGGTCTCCTTACCTTTCTAAAAGAGAAAATCACTTTCCTTTATTGCTACTGGCAGATACAAAGAAGTCTGCCGAGGTCGTTGGTGGAGAGATGCTGGAGCTGCATTTTAAGCAAACAAGGCTTGATGCCTTGGTGATAAGACAAAATTTTAAAAATGCAAACTATGTGTCTGCTTGGCTTGATGTTCTCATCATCCCCGAACACAAATTGTTCACAAAGTGTACAAGATTGATACTAAATACACAACAGGACTTGAATTCAGAAAGCTGCTGGAAACTTCAGACACACTTTCAAAAAGCTACTGTACAAAAAGCTTCCTTACTGAATGTAATATGAGCTCTGAGCTCCCACCACCAGGGACTGAATCGCCTCAAACTGTTACCAAAATAAGCCTTTCCTTCTTGAAACAACCTACTGCCTTTCTGTCATGATCACCTCCACAACAAAACTCATTTCCAGGGCAAATTACATAAGTTGCTGAAATTCATCTCGCTGATTAGACAGACTGAACCTGTGCAGTCACTGAAGTCCTCCAACAGACCACTCCAACTGAATTTTAATTTGATTTGTTTTAGCTCAAAAGACACAATTTGAGATGTCTGGGAAATGCACAAGACAAATATCTCAGAAGCTTGAAAATTATGAGTCTTCCTTTGCAGGAGTTATTTCTCAAGAGATGATATCCATTTGGAGATATTTTTCAGCACTCTACTAGACATGATGATGCACCGCCCTTTAAAAAAAAAACAATCAGTACTCTTTTTATTGTTGCCAACTTGTAGTAGGAAGATTTTGACAGAAAGATCAATGACTGAGCAAGCAAGCAATTGTTCTATCTAATCTACTAACTTCAAACAGACAAGTTTCCTCATTAGTAAATAGAGAGGAATGAAGAAGATGTCACACTTCTTTCCACTTCTACTATTGTCTCCTTGACCCAAGTTCAGTCCTCAATTACCACCATGGAGGGAGAGAAGAAACTTCTGAAAGTTGCCTTCTGATCTCTGCAGGTACATTGTAGCATTCTCCATCCCAACTCTCTGTGTCTCTGATGATGATGATGATGATGATGATGATGATGATGATGATGATGTTGGTGGTGGTGGTGATTGATGATGACGATGATGATGATGAGTGTTTTAAACAAATGCATGAGTAATTGAATCTGGAGCTCAAATGGCTACTCAAGCTGATACTTCCGTCCACCTGCCCAGTCTTATATATCCAAAACTATTGGTCAAGAGAAAGTACTCTAGTTTCTATATTAATTTCACATCAGTCATCCACCCTATTTTTTGTTATATGTCACAAACAAACAGCTGTTAGGAGTTTGGCAAAATATCAAAGTATGAACATTCATTGTTGACAAGGAAGCAAAAAGTATGAAATCATCAGACCAAAGTATGGAAAAGCTACACGTTCAATGAGGAAAAACAGAAATCAGTATTATCAAATGGAGAATGACCAACAAATTAGACATCCACTTCAAGACCAGAGTGCTACCAATATCACTGCTGTTCTGTTTGTCACTGGAAGAACACATGCATGATTTTGAAGGCAACAATAATAAATACCTCTCTCAAGTTTCATTTATATTATTTCCTCATTCTAAAATTTTCTTCTCACACAACCTGATGTGATTATTATCACACTAACTTAATTGAGTTTCATTAGAGGATTTTGGACCCATTCCAGACAGCATGTAAAACCACAGAGAATGAACCTCAATTTATGCTGTAAATGAAACACTTTCTTTTCTCTACTAGTATTTTGTGCTGGATAGTTTTATGTTAACTCAACACAGGTAAAGTCATCTGAGAGGAAGGAACCACAATATGAAAATGCCTCCATATGATCGGGCTGTAGGCAAGCCTATAGAGTATTTTCTCAATTAGTGACTGATTGGGGAGGCTCAAGCCATTGTGGGTGGTGCCATCCATGGGCTAGTCGTCCTGGTCCTATAAGAAAGCAGGCTCAGTAAGACTTCCTTACTGAGCAAGCCAGTAAGCAGCACCCTCCATGGCCTCTGTGTCAGCTCCTGCCTCCAGATTCCTGCCCTGTTTGAGTTCCTGTCCTGACTTCCTTTGATGATGAACAGTCATATGGAAGTATAAACCAAATAAACTCTTTTCTCTTCAACTTCCTTTTTGGTCAGGGTGCTTCATCATAGGAGCAATAAAAATCCTAAGACAGATTTGAACTTTGGCTCATTGCATAGGAACTTCATGCATTTTGAAATTTTTGAAAAAAAAATAGCTTGCTTCCTTACTTTATATATGTTAAATTGTTCCTTTATAAAATAAGTGATTCAAAGGCAAGATTTCACTGAAAAAAATCAAATAAGTATATTTGTGAGATTGGAGGCAGGTAGGTGCACATGCGTGTTGTAAGTTTTTCCCATCTGTCATTTGGAACACCCTGTTAGCATACTTATCCTTCATCTAGGATGTTGATACATTGCACATTCCCCTTGACGTGGGAAGCCCTAACCTTCTAGAAATTAATTTGAGGAAAACTATAAGAAAACATATTCTGACCATTTTGTCATTCATATTTCATTTAGTTATTTGTCATAGATGTACGTGTTTGTGTGGTTTGAATGAGTGTATAAGTGTATGTGCACATGTGTGCATGTATGTGTTGAGATCACGGATCACTATCAAGTGTCTTCCTCAACAGTTTCCATCTTTTCTTGACTCAGATGGAGAATTACCAGTTGTGTGAGGCATCTGCCCAGTGCTCTAGGAATCCATTTGTCCCTGACCCTCAGTGTTAGGTTTCAATAATACTCTGTTCCAGGTTCTTGAGTGGGTTCTGCAGATCTAAACTCAGCTCTTCACACCTGCACAACAAACACTTTATTTCCTGAGCCATCTCCCGAGTCCCCACCCATCTCTTATAGCCCTTGCTTTACTACATTCTATTACCCATACAGTAGGTGTCAATGTTCATTCACATCTGAGTACTTTTTTTGAATTTGTAATCATAATGGGCCTCAAAAAAAATGTAATACATGGATTGTGTGCAAGAAACTTTTATAATGTAACTCTGTTATGTGAGTACCAGCATAATACTTGCTAGGAGAACTGATACAGTATGTAAGCAAATCCTTATCACCTTCTTTGAAGTGTGGCCTGTGTAACATGTTTAAGGATAGCATCACTATATTTCCCAAGATTTGCTGGTAACATTATTTCTACGCAATATGTGCAACAATGGTGCCAGCATGTTAACCTTCATCAATGCTTTCTTTTTTCATTGTTCCAATCACTTTTTATATTTGTTCCTCCTGGTCCTCCTTTACAAAGGCACAATAATACATGGATCTGAGGGGCTTGAGAGATGGCTCAGCAGTTAAGAGAATTCGCTACTTTCAGAAGTTTGGGGCTCAGCTTCAGTACCCACATCAGGTAACTCACAACAGTCTGTAGTTCCAGGAGATGCAATGTCTTTTGGCTTACACAAACACCTGCACACACACACACACACACACACACACACACACACACACACACACAATAGTTAAACAAATAGACATTTTAGAAAATCATTTAAAATAAAAAATTTCTGAGAATTTGGTATTGAAATTTAGAAACTACTATGTTCACAGTTATATCTTAATTCTTTAGGGATCTACATTTCCACTACATTCAATTATTTTCTCAGTCTTTAATATCTCTCTCTATGAGCGTTGGTGTTTATAACCTTTCAGGCTGTCTTTCATAACTATAAAAAAGATTAAATTAGAATAAAAAGTATGCATAGATATCTTCTAGTTCATGATGCCTCAACTTTTAATTTTAAGATTTGAAAGTGATACATTCAGTAGAAACCTTTTACGATTTTGGGGTGTTATCTCTCTCTGCAAGCACTATGTGGTGTGGTACAATTTAATGATGCCTGTCAGTGGCAGAGCGTGGCTCCCTCTAACAATGCAATCATGATGGCAAATTATTAGCACTTTACAGTGAGCACTGTGTTGCTAAGTTATGATGTTCAATTATAGCAGGTGTATTAAATGTCTACATTTGACTTATTTTTGACTTACAGTATTTTCAGCTTGCATTGCTCAAAACATAATCCTATTGGAAAACAAAGAGCAGCTGCATGTTATTTTACAACTGAAGTGATGACTAGTATTCCTTCCCACCAACAAGGACAGAGTTAGTGCAGACACACAAATGTCAAACAGAGGCATGATCAAAGTATATAAACTATCTTTGTGAAAACAGAGCTGGAGAATGTGGTTTGCTTTGTGGCTAGTCATTATTTCCCTATAGTTTATTTTTCCTCTCAGGACTATGTTTTCCTGGCATCCCAGATACTAGCTGCCTAAGAGGCGAGCTAGGGGACTGGAGAGATACCTCAATGGTAAGAATACTTATTACTCTTGCAAAAGACTAAGGTCTGGTTCCCAGCAACCACATAGCAGCTAAAACATTCTTTATCTCCACTTCAAGGAGATTCAATGTCCTCTTCTGGCATCCTTGGGCAGTGCATGAACACAGTGCACATACATATATAGAGGCAGAACATACATACACATAAAATAAATCTTTTTAAAAAGTGAGTTAGGCTTACCTGCCTCCAAGTTTTGTCCTATTTGGACAGCATTCTGTCTACAGTTGAACCAAGGGATTTCCACGCAGCCAATTGTCATTTCTTAGTTTTGGAAACTACTTGCTCTTCACCTCCTGTTTATTCAGATATATTTATTCTTCTTGGGTCTCTGATGTGGTTGTAGACTAGATAGTTATAGTCTCACAGTTGAATTTTAAGTTGTTTAGGAATTAAAAGGATGTTCTAGGTCTAAGAAGATGTTTTTAAGTTGGTAATGCATGTTAGGATGAAAACTAAGTAAGGTATATAACTTTAAACTCATTGAGACAGATAGATAATAGAATATTAATATCAGTTGCCAAATATGTATGGACTGGACATTGGGAATGTATGTTATGCCTTATAATTTTCATAATTGTGGCCTAATTATTCTTATTTTTTGTATTGTATTTATTGCTATAAGAAAAAAGATCCTTTTTATAGTACTAAAAGGGGGAGCTGTTGGGGGGAAAAGATACACCTTAAATTTAAAAAAGAAAAAGGTGAGATAGAATCTTTGTATCTTACAGGCATACCACTCTGGGGGAAGGTAGAGGGAGAAATGCTGGCTGAGTTGTCAGTACATAAAGCCCCTCCAAGTTTTTCTGTCAGAGAAATCATCTCTCAGAGAGTCCACTCTTTCAAAATCCCCTAGAACACCATAGCACAAACATGAAGGGATGACCCTTCACACAGGTGTGACTTACATGGTATTAATCTTGGGAAATTCTATTTCAATAGCTTTTGCAGTTATTAAAATGTCTCATCTTTATAATTGATCCATGGTCACACTGACAATAAATGGCTGTGTTAGGCAATTTTTTGTTTGTTTTTAGAGAAACAGGACGTAAAGAATGTGTGTGTGTGTGTGCATATAATTTCTCTGTTTTTCTATCTGTCTCTGCCTCTCTCTCTCTCTCTCTCTCTCTCTGTGTGTGTGTGTGTGTGTGTGTGTGTGTGTGTGTGTGTAACAAAAGAGGTGTTCTCAGATTGCCTTATTTGCCAGTAACAATGATTATCTGCTTGTTAGAGAGGAATAGAACCCAATAGATACTTGTACAAGAGGCCGGACATCTCAGCATTCTTTATCTGGCACTGCAAACCTGGAACTTTCCTGGAATGTGGCCAGCATTGAGTTCACGGTGGAAAGGTGAAGAAGCTGAAGGCTGATGTCATCAGACAATCCTGCAACAGGAATGGAGGCACCCTGAGAACTAAGCGAAGGCAGGCCACACATGGTGCTCTTTGTGGGACCTTTTTATGTCCGGGCTTAAGGTTTGAATGCCCCCCCCCACATTAAGGGTGGGTCTTCCCAAAGAAATCAGTTCTTTATGGAAGCACCCTCAAGAAACATCCAGAAGCGTGTCTCCCAAGCAGTCTGGATACAGTGAAGATGGCAATCCAATGAGTACACTGTCTAAGATGAGAATGAACCTCACATAGTCCATGTTTAGATCTTGACACTTCCTATAGACTACAGTGTCCCCTGCCTACAACTTGCTGAGTTTAACAAACAAATCAGTGCAGAAGTGTCCCTCAGGAAGGAGATCGAGTCTTATCCTCATGAGCCACTTTTGTCAGCATTGCTTCATTATGTGTATTCCTACTAGTGTAGTGATGTTAGCTTCTGCTCTCCTCCACTAATATCAAAATTCTGAAATGGGTCTGGGTTGTCAGGTGATTAAGTTAATTGAAGACTCCCTATACTCCATAGCTGATGTCTCACCACAATTATAATTCCCACTTCACATTACTCCTGCCATTCTACTGAATATAGCTCACCTGCTATCATAATAAACAGAAGTGATTATAGAAACTTTCAGGAATATGCTTGTAAGCATAAAAGTATCCCAATTTTTACATAATATGAACATTGTCTGTTATTAACTTTTAAGGCATAATTAAGGTACAAATATTTAATATTCTTGCTCTTGTAGAAATTTAACCCTTTAAACTTTCTTCTCCAATTTTTTATTCTGGTGAGCTTCAGTCTTTGGAGGTTGCCAAGCTTATGGAGTGTGAAGGTCCTTCATAGCAGCAGCTTGGGCTATCTTCAATGAAAAAAAGTGTGTATATTTCCCAAACCCAAGTATATATGTTCAATGTGAAGTTTCAGTATGCATTATAGCAAGAAAAGTCAACAAGAATTTGATTTTTTAATCAGTATCTTAAAGTATATCAATAGTTACTAAATATGTTTAAACACAAACATTTTTATGAATATGTATAAAGTTAAAACTATTGATTTTATAAAAATTTTGGACATTCAAATGTGTATATGAGCAAGGTGGTACTCCTGTCCTGAAAGACTCACATTCTATTGTATTAGTAAAATGATCTATTGTTTTAATATGTGTTGATCTTCATTTTTATCCAACAGCATATTTTAGAAGTGCTTATTAATTACAGTATTGGAGCAAACAAAATTTAAGGTACAATCTGCTTTGAAAACATAACAAGCTATTTCAGGGGTTCTTTAGAAACCAATTTTGCAAGAGATGTTAGCTTATAATGTTCTAATTTCAAATGGTGTTTATTTAATTCTTGGGGGAAAATAGATCAGTATCATCCATGTGGAGGAGATACACATCTCAAACAACCTCAAGGATCTTGAAAATTTTGCTTTTAGAGTAAATTTTTATAGTTAACGAAGTTTAGTCCTGTTTCCCACTCTGAGCAGTTTGAGTCCTGAGGTAGCAGCAATAGAGGGGAAGAGAAAAGATCCTAAGGCAGCCAACTCTGAAAGCTGCATTTGCTCTGTTCTATGACTTCAGAAAAAAATTAGTTTCTCCCAGTTGCATTTTTAATTCATTTGTAAAGTGGAAGTAACAATGGCTACCTGATTACTAGTATTCTGGGTGATTTACTCAGGTAATGAATATAAACTTCATAATAGGAGACTGTAACAGTTTGTGTTCACTGTGTGTTAGTTTCAGTGTCTATCCAGCATCTGTGAGATATTATCTTAAATGTAAATGTGACTATTTTGAGCATCTCAATTTCATGAGTTTTGATGATGCACATTAGTTTTAGTTTCTTTTTATAACAACACAACAAAATATGGATGAAAAAATAGATTTTACTTCCTTATGTGCACAACGGTTTCCATTTCCTACTGCCATTCAGAAAAAAAAGGGGTGTGGCTATTTGGAAGATAAGAGCTTGCAGGAAACAACAAAATTATTGGGCCATTCTGAAACTTCTCAGTAGCTATCTGTCAGCTCCTACATACTGTGCAAACACATAATGCTATAATGAACATTTCTACTGAGAAGGAAATTTATAACTATATTGTATTTAAAAATGACAAAGAGAATCAAAGAAATGGAACAACATGCAGTCAGTGCATTTGGTTCTGGTCTAAACTTCCCCCTGATGGATCCCAAGAGAGGATCTGATGCATGATGGCCAACATTTTCTTTAGCTTAGTGTATTTTGTGCTGTGCATCTTGATGTTTTCCTATGAGAACATCACTGTAATTTTGTAAAAATAAACAAATTAGAGCATGGTGAGCAGAACCATTGTTATTCCAGTGACAATCATTTAGAGTTTGTTGCAGAAATTCCTTATTGGCAAATGTACATTTACATATTTACATACACACACACACACACACACACACACACACCAACTTGAAATGAGAAATAAAATAATTCAAATCCAGGTTCCAAGTCTTTGTATTTATTGATCATGAATATGGTATTCTTTTCTGAAACTAGGCTTATTGTACAGTTTTTGAAATCAAAGGGACATTTTAAGGCCCAGTTGTGCATGACCTGAGGACCAAAGATGTCATACACTTGCAGTTACCAGAAATCTACTTTGGACAATGTCTTTGACTTATTCGTCTCATACTAGTGATCATGGGACTATGAAAATGAAAGCAGGCTTTATTAAGAATTATTAAAGAAAAGTGAGATATTGAGGCAAAGTAACTCTCTAGAGTGAGTTTTAAAGGGGTGTTAAGACTAGTTTTTGTTCTGTTCAGGAAGTTGTCTCCTGTGTCAATCAATTCAAGGCTTTTCTCTACTTTCTCTTCTATTAGATTTAATGTGTCAGGCTTTATTTTGAGGTCTTTGATCCACTTTGACTTAAGTTTTGTGTAAGGGTGAAAAATATGGGTCCATTTGCATTCTTCTACATGTTAACATCCAGTTAGACCAGCACCATTTGTCAGGGAGTTTTGAGGAAGAGTCAGGGGAAGGTTTGAGGGAGCTGGAGAGATCAAGGACACCAAAAAGAGACCCCTATAAACAATTACTGGGACACAAGAGGACTGATATAAGTCATTAGTAATGCACAGACAGGTTATCAGGTTAAGGTAACCTGTAGAGAACAGGAGTTGCTACAGTCTGAATGCTTGTGTTCTCTATAAGTTTCTGGGCTGATAGATGACTTAAATGGCTGTCTTACAATATATCTCCTTTGAAAGATTAGAGACATCATTGAAGAGTTCCCATAGAAATTACTCCTGCAACCATGGGGAGAGACAATGAGAACCTATATATGTGAGCCTCAGGGCAAGACATCAGTAGAAACCAAGTAGCTAATGCCTTATTCATGAGATCCTTGGGCTGCAGAAATTAAATATTTTCATGTTTATAAGCCATTCTGTCCACAATCTTTGTTGGTGCAGCCATGCACAGCAGACTGAAAATGGGCCTTGTATACATCAAAGAACCATTGCTTTGGATGGTAGTGCATGGTATTAAACACTCAGGAGAGGTTAATGTTCTAGTCCTTGCTCTGTGACTAACATTGTGAGGCTAACACAGACCTCTTGACACCTACTGACAGAAAGAATTAAATACAACTTATTTCATTTTAAAATTAATATTCTACATTGTTATAGCAAACATTATGTTTATTACTTATGATAGTTGAGAATAGCTCATCTGAAATTCCAAAATCTGAAATAATACAAAATTTAATTTTTTAGTAGCAATGTCATCCAAGTGGAAAACTCCATACATAAAATTTTGTTTCATGCACAAAATTATTTAAAGAATATACAATGTCTCAGTATGTCTATATAAATTTTCACATATCTGAAAAATCTGTGATGCCAGAAAGGCTTGTGGACCAAACATGTTTAATAAGAGAGACTCCGTCCGAAATGAGCTCAAATTGGAGATGACGACCAGAAAAGTGGGACTCAGGGCATGTGCGAAGGCACAGCCCATCACTGACCACGGGGTTTGGGGGCTCCTGGAAATTTTGTATAAGTTCATTTAATTCTACTCTGTAAAAGAAGGGAAGAGAGTGGATCCATTAGATTATTTTGAAATAACATCTCATCTAAAGAGCACACGGGAGGGGAGCGAAGATGGCGGCGACCTACACTGACGCATTCTGAATGCGGGGGAAAAAATAGCCATAAAAAACACAGAGTTACTGGGCACTGTGCAAAAACCGGAGGGGCTAGACCCCCCCC